>JAQIWH010000826.1:0-39861 GCA_034695005.1 Cryptops parisi | reverse complement strand
TGGGTTTTGGCTGTTAGGTTTGTTGTGATTTTTTAATTGTTTTTTAATGAAATGGTTGGGGTAGTTATCAAACTTCGTATCATCAAATTGATTATAACTCATTTTGCCAAGATTCTTCAAAAAAACGTTTTTAACTACGTGTTCTAAAGAAGGAAACTATCTTAACATGCAAGGACAACTTTGACACCCTTTCGGAATCTGATCCGAGCCGGAACTTTTCGTTACCAATCAGTAATCGAATCAAATTTATATATTTGTATAAACTGGTTAATGATATTCCTCTGTATAACAATGACGTGAAACTATAATTACCACTAAAAAAACAAACAGTGCAACACAACCTTTTTACCACGTAAAGTTCAATCACCCTAAAATCCTGATTGGCTGACCGACGTTATAAAACTGATCATCACCAAATTTTGCATAGTTACTCTTTAGGACCCAATCGAGGTAACAAAAGGGTTTTCAGACCCCACTCCTCTCAATACCCCCTCCTCAATACACCCTCTCCTTCAACTTCGATAACCCCAACTGTTAGGTTTCACTGCAGAATAAAAGTTTTCGCACGTTTTCAAAAAATTGCTTCAAAACAAGCTAATTACATATGAATTCGCTATGATTATACTCTTATATGTCTTATACGTGTATTTTTCACTTTGTATCGATATTTCAACGGTTTCATCATTGCATTTTATTCAGACCTTAAATACTTCAATACGAGTTACACATTAAATAACCATAAATAGTATACGGTACACGTATATTATTTATAAAAACGTATACGGTACGCCAATAATCGGCTGACTACCATTCACAGAAGTCGTAATTGAATTCATCAGAATCGTTAACATGCAAAGACAACTTTGACACCCTTTCGGAATCTGATCCGAGCCGGAACGTTTCGTTACCAATCAGTAATCGAATCAAATTTATATATTCGTATGAACTGATTAATGATATTCCTCTGTATAACAATGAAGTGAAACTATAATTACAACTAAAAATAAAAACAGTGCAACACAACCTTTTTACCACGTAAATTTCAACCACCCTAAAATCCTGATTGGCTGACCGACGTTATAAAACACAGTGCAACTACTAACTTTTGTATTATTGGCCCTTACATCTCTGGTTATGCGGTTAGGGTACGTACCACTTATGTTTTTCTTCACACTAATAGTTATGATACTACGGATAGTATATCTTGCAACAATTGTAAAAGAGGTCTATCTAAAATAAGTAATACCGTTTACTCGAACTCTCGGCGATCGTCAGAAGACATACTTTAAGTTGATTAACTCGGATCTTTTGAAAATTATTTTAGCTACTGATATACCCCGTGGATATAGATTTACATGTACGTTCATAGCAAAACACAGTTTGTAATGATATGTACTATTGCTAATGACAATACAACGCCAATCGATTACAATAGTCCAAATTTACATAGACATTTTTCAAAACAAAAGTGACATCGGGTTAACAAATTATTATGACTAACCATTCAACAGATTGCACGTATAGTTACTTATTTAATTATATTTAAAAGTTATAATAATTTATATCGCTTTATACCATTGAAAATAAGCATAACAGGTGTCATGGTTAACTAACTGCATTCGTATAACCTGGAAACTTGAACAATCAAACTATTTAACTAACTATATATGATTGTCCTTATAGTGAAATAATATACGTACAAGATTTGTATTGAAATATGTATATCATACAAGCATCCTTGGTTGCAACTAATAAATAAATCAATCAATCATGTAGTTCCATTGCTAAACTTAAAAACAACTCAAGACAAGGCGTAAATAAGCGACTTTCAAACTTTACCAAAGTTTGCACTTTGAGTTTAAAATGCGCTGAACTGTTTTTTTGTGTTAATTAAATTTACACTTCATGGTTTTAGGACAGTAAGAATGACGCCGAAACCATCCACGAGGTTATTACTCATGGTAGTGTTTTTCTTCTGCGTCGTGCATCAAACTCTTCAGGAAGAACAAGAAGAGAAACATAAACACCACCATTCACAAGGTAAAAACAACAGTTATCAATAATCCATTAATAATTTAAAAAATACTCAAACTGAAACTAAAATTTGCAATACGTACACCTTGATAGACAAGAAGAAAAAATACAGCGACTATTTATATAAAAAAGAATCCTTCGGTGGAAGTAAGTCCACAACTCTTAATTGAAATCACACTGTTTTGGAAAATTTGCATATTGAGAGTGCCTTAAAAAATATCTTTACATCTTACATTTAATTAACTATCAAAGTGGTTAAGATAATTTTCGGACACCCAGTATATAAACTTTTGGGCATTTCCAAGAATGGCCAGAATCAAAGTCTCAATGGCAACACCCCAAATCCCAATGGCAAGAACATACCAAACCTGATTGGGAACAAGAACCCAAACCAGATTGGCCAAAATCAGATAAAAGCGAATGGCCACAACCATCAGCTAAACCAGATTCGGAACCAGAAGCCAAAACGGAATGGAAGCCATCGAAAATGGATTGGCGTCAATCAGACAAACAAGATGCAACCTCGTCAATGTTAGATGGTGAGGATTTTCAAATGCGTAAATATTGCGACGAATGCAACAACCGTTTTTTTTTTTTTTTTGCCTCACAACATCGCAGAAAAAAACATTAGACATTTTACAATTCTACATGTTTTTGTTGCATATGACGCGCTCAAGTGTAAGACTGATGTGCATGTCCGTGAATATGCCTGCTTTTAAGCGTTTCGGCATTTTGGTGAAAAAACAGCTCGTGTTTTCATGGAGACCCTTAAGCCCGATTCCCATTAAAGCGGTAACACGGCGTTTTGGGTGGAGATTTGCAGCATGACCAATGAAAATCTTGAGCCAAAACGCCGCATCACCACTCTGGTGGGAATCGGGTTTTAACCTTTCACGCGTTCTTTCACAACGCGAACTTTCAATTACTTCTTTTTAAACATCAATTCTCGCTTCATGCTTAAAACGCGGGCATGTTACCCGCGGGAGCGGCGGATAACATAATACAGCACACGCATTTTTCCTTGAAGAGCGCACGATTTTTGCTTCACGCAAATCTTTGCGCGCGTTTTTTGACGCTCACGTGGAAATCCGGCATTACTCATAGTTATACCATCGATTTAAATTAACACTGTACAAGTAACAAGACAGTCGATTATGCTACTATCGTTTTTTTGCCTCGCAACATCAAAGAACGAGCATGGACATCTGGCATTTTATAATTTCACACACGCGTTACTACGAGTACAAAACTTTTGTTTTTGACAAAGTAATCACGTAAAATTTAGTTTTTAAACAATTGTCAGATTTCACTTTTTGATATTCATCAAGTTTAACTTTTGTTATTTTGGATGTTCGTAATAGATAAAGATATTTCTAAACGAGAAGTAACTGATCCGCATCCATTCGAAGAAGGAATGACGTACGATGACTACGCTATGTCGCATCATTCTGGAAGACATGAACGGTCACCACAAGGTAAATTTAAAGAAAAAGTTGTATTATAATAGTTTTATGTGTTTTTTTTTCATGAAAATGATTATTAAAAACAATCACTAAAACATATTTCACTGATTTTTAAACCACAAGTAGCTGATTCACATCCATTCGAAGAAGGAATGACGTACGATGAGCACGCTTTGCCATATCATCCTGGAAGACATGAACGGTCACCACAAGGTAAATTAAAGATTAATTGTATCATAATATATTCATGTTGTTTTATATATAAAAATGATTATCAAAAACAATCACTAAAACTGATTCTTTAGATAATGTGCCTTCTGCTGAAGAATCACCAACACCAAATGCAGGTGAGAGTTGAATTGGTGTAATGATATTAAAATAATTAGAAAATTTTTTTATATACATTCAGTAGTAATTTTAAAATACTGTACTTTCGCACATAAACCACATTATTTAACGATTTTTAAAATTTATTTAATATTTTTTAACTGAATTTCAGAAGCTTTGACTGCGGATGGTACTGTAGAAGTACCTACTGAAAGTACGTTTTCTTTTAAATCTAAATGCTTTATAAAATAATTTTATGTCCAAATGAAATATCATAACAACATAATGTTAATAATATACACCGTCTTACATCTTTTACAGATAAAAAAGTTGAGAAACGATCTATATTCGATCTGTATCCACCATGTAAGTTCAATTTTTTCTTTTCAAAATGCAGTTTCATGTTTTCTAACTTCTGCATAAAACTACAAGAGGTCATCGATTTATGCCACGTTTACGTTCTGAAAAATCTTTACTCGCCTACAACGAGCATCATTGATAAATAGAGCCATCAAAAGCATGAAACTCGCATAACTCGAAGATTTTTCGTTAAAATCATATAACAAAATGTTTGTCATAACAATAACGCCAATCTTAATCTTTTAATACCATTTAGTTTACGGAGGAGGAGGATTTGGAGGATTCCGTAAGTACGAACGATCCACTCAATTAACTTATTCAAGAGGACCATGCTATCACACACTATGTACAGTTGAGCCTCCTAAAACGAGCTACTCCCACGATGTTTTACACGACGAGCGGTTTTAGAGCCAACTTGCTCTTCGGACAACGAGCAACGTTAAATGACGCAATAAGTTTGCATTTTTAAATTAGTGAACTAACTAATAATAGAGAGATAAAAACTACCACCATTTAGTTAATTCTGTTGGGTCTTAAAGAGCAAAGCGTAGTTCAAACAAGACGTTATACGGTCTAACCACAAAGTGACTCGAGCCCAAAGCGCGGCGTATACGGTCTAGTGAGAATTAGCTTTAACTGTGCAAAATTTGGTTTTTGTCGGTCAAAGTGCATAATACTGTGCTTAGTGAACAAACATAAACACAAACAAACAAATGACAAAAACAATTTAATATTTTATATGAGAGATTAGAGATGTATTGTATACTACGTAGTAGAAAATAGTGTATATCAAGAGGATAACTGCAAATTTTGCACGAATAAGGCTGTTCATACGACGATGTTTTCCCAGAACAATGAACGTGCCTGCGACAATTAAACTCGTTGTACGAAACTCGACTGTACGCACAGCAAAAAAGTAACTTTAATATGTTAGCTTATTGTGTACAGGGTGAATTTTAATGGGAGAACTAGTACTCCCATAAAAGTGAATTCATGGAAGTACTATAAAAAGACATTATACTACTACATTGTACTATAGAAAGACATTTAAAAATAATAAAAATTTTGAGTTTTGGATATAACAGCACATTTATAAGGATTTTTACAATTGTGGTATTTGCATTAATTTTGAAATAAAATTTGAAGAAAGTTCCATTGTTTCATTGGAAAGTATGAGTCATAAATGACAAGTCATACTTAAAAATTTGTGGGCAGTGTGCTATTTAATCCGAATCCAGTGTCATTTCATTTATCTCCAACGATGCAACCGAAATAAAAATCGATCCAACAACAGTGATTAAAAGGGAGAATTCTGTTGCAACACCTTCTCTGCTAGTCACCGATACTATGCAGTGGAGTTATCTTAGTGTTTGCGTGGTTAATTTTAAATACTAATTTAAAAATGCATAATAACTAAAGTGACTTTATTGCATAGTATTAGTGATACGTAGAGAAGCTGTCGTAACATCATCCTGCATTTTAATCACGACTGTTGAATCAATTTCGATTTTGTTTGGATTATTGGAAATAAATGAAACAACGTGTTTATTCTCATTAAATGGAACGCTGCTTGCAACTTTATAAATCGAACTTGTTAGCAACTATTCATAGTTACCAACGTGAGAATGCGATTTCTTGAAATTCTATTTCAACGTCAATGCAAATACCACCCATATACAAAGAACCTTATGAAGGTGATTTTATATCCAAAACCTAACATTTTTATTATAATAGTCTTTTTAGTATACACTCACTTTGTAAATTTTATATGTATCTGTAGCGGGATTCGGGTACGGCGGAGGATTTGGAGGATTCGGAGGATTTGGAGGATTTGGAGGATTCGGGAGTTATCCTGGCTTTTCACGTCGTGGTTTTGGCAGTTCTGGCCGTTATGGTGGATATGGCGGTTCTAGCCGTTATGGTGGATATGGCAACTCTGGCCGTTATGGCGGATATGGGGAATATGGTGGACGTGGTAAATATGAAGATTATGACTCTTCCACCTCATCGTCTTCGAGTGAATCTTACGAATCATTCGAAGACGATCCGGAACTAGGAGATGCTGAAAAAGAAAAGGACTATTTCCTAAGCTATGGCTATCCATATGGTGGTGTATACCATGGATACGGAGGATACAGTAAGTAATGGATTTGAGTTAGTTTATAACTTAGGTCTACTACTTCAAAGTTGGTGTCAATTAATTTGCTTCATTGTTATTAAAGGACCTTACGGTGGTTGGAGTGGAGGTTGGATTGCAGGAGCAGAAGAAGATGAAGATGCCGATGACGACAAAGATGAACTCGCACAAAAAGACGTACAAGAAGCGGGTAAGACATTAAAATCAATAAACATATAAAAGTGATCACAAGAGTTTGTTAGTCTAAAAAATACGATTCGAAAATAAATAATATCAACATAATATTTTTTTTATTAAATTCCAGAACCCCTTATGTTGGATGATTCTCCACCTTTCTTCCCTCCCAAAGGACCATACATGTATCCACGTAAGCGCAAAGCAATATGAGTAAAATGGAAAGTAGTCAGCTACCTATTCAATATAACCCATAACTTGCCACTTCATAAATCGAAGGGACGAGTTACAAAAATGACGCATGAGTTGTAGTTCCCAATTCTGATGATTCGGACTTGCAATTCTGATTATTCTGACTCGCAATTTTGAGTATTGACTCAAAATTGCGATGAAGAATTAAGTTCACCAAGAAACCATGAGCAATAACAACCAATGAAATAAGTAATTTGTTCAAACAAACTAGTGCTTGTTTGTTGTTAATTCAGCTGGGAACAACTGCATGGTAGCTGACTATAATAGAGTTGACAGTTTTAAATTTGTTTAAATTCTTTTTATCTCAAACATGATATAACAAAAAAGCATAAAATTCTAAATATTTCGTTGTTACATTATTGCTATATGTGAAATTGATCATAAAATTTAATTTCAACAACTAAAGATTATTTGTTTTGCTTACAGGCGTTGACGGCCCTGGTAAGTTCACAATTATGTTTGTTGAAAATTAAAACAATTACAATCCATCAGCACAAAGTTGAACTACAGAAACATGACTATACAAAACGTATACAACTACAGTAAAACCTCTATTGGTGGCCACCTCCCAAATGTGGCCATATCTTTTATGTAGCCATTGCAAAAATTCCCCTTCAAAACTGCATGTGTTTTGGTTACATTTAACCTCTTATATGTGGCCACCTCTCTAGTGTGGCAATTTCTTTCAAGTGGCCAGGCAAATGCGGAACCAAACAGGTTTTTCACTTCTATCATGTGGCCAAAACTTTGTAAGATTAAATGTCTCATTTGACAATAATTTGATAAGATGACAATAATATGATTGATCAAAAAAAGATTCATAGGTAAAAATATGGCCTATAAAGGAATTTTTGGAATTTTGCTTCCTGGTATTGTCCTGGCACAGCACAATACCACAGCACAATGGCACAGCACAATGTGTTCCTGGCACAGCAGTTCCCAACCTTTTTTCACTTGCATGCATACTGTAGGTTACTGCCTGGCAGCTCATTTCCAAAAATTGTACCCTTAATTTACTACTTTTGACTTATTTTACAATGTTGACACTGTAAAATGCTGTCTTCCCATAGGTGGACACATTAGGGAGGTTTTACTGTATTAACATAAACACCACAAAACGTTGACATTAAGTACATGTATAATGTCACTAAAAATATCACAAAAAAACAAACAAATATATACATAGTGTAAGATCTTCAACTCCTTTTGTACTCGTGCAAGAATCTAAGTGACATATCGCTTTATAAAAACGCTTCGAGTCGCGACAGAACAACCGAGTCATCGGTTATGTGATTTATCTGCGTACATTATCTACGCGATGTAACAAATCTAAGTACAATCGCGTGGAATCAAAAGCTTACAAGTTTCGGACAGTACACGACCAAGAAGACTGCACATTTGGAACGAACATTGAATCGGCAACTCGTGATATTTAAAAGAAAAAAAAAGGTAAATGATTCAATTTTCTTTGAATTTTATGAATATCTGTTTTCATATCATCATATATAGGATGTTTCATCTCAAGTTTGACAGGGTAATATCTGGTCTAGTATTGCAGATACGACGATTATACTAATATGGGGTATGATCCGAACATCCAGGGGCAATTCCATAGTACGCTTTTCATTGATCTTCAAATAAATGTTAAAGATCATCGCATTGTTACATCAAAAACCATGAGTCGTAACTACCAAAAAATATTTAAAAAGTTGTAGTCAACGGTTCATTTAGTCATAATCCAGTGTCGTTTAATTTATTTCTCCCAATTCAACCAAAAAACAAACAGAAACATTAGAGCCCCTAGAAGCTTCTCGTATATCATCAGTGTTGTGCAGTGCAGTGATACAGTATCTTGCAATACACGGAACTTCTACTGAAAGCTGTCAGAGGTTCAAGTCTTAAGTGTTCCTATTTTTATTTCGGTTGTTTTGTGTAAATAAATGAAAAAAAAAACACTGGATTCTTACCAAATACAGATTCTAGTTACAACTTCCTAAATATGACTTGCTACTCTGTCACACTTGAGATTAAGCACCCTGTATACTTTTTTTGCAATATTATAAACCCTATTGTCTGGAGATGTGAAAAGTGCGTGTCCAAATTTTACAGTGATGTGATCAATCTATTACTTTTGTTTATTACGCAAATTCACCGACTTGTAGATATCAAGAATTAAATTTGTCACAAGATATTCAAATATTGTGAAAAGTTCCAATAATTTTAGACAATATATCATACGAATGTCGCATTGAATTCTCGTTCCAGAGACAAAGCTGTCTTCGAAACAAGCTTCTTTTAACATGGAAATCGAGGAATTGACTCTTATTGAAAGCTACTCCAACTACCATTTACACTCCCAAAAAATCGTTCGATTTAAAAGTATATCCAAAACGAAACACTGACATGTTGAGTTGAAATTGCCTTGACACAGCACAGTTCATTGTACTGGCATAGCACATGTTTCCATCTAAAGACAACGGTTCCTTTAACCTAACAAAAATACGAAGTCAAAGCAAAGTCATACAAAAAGACACGTTCATCTTCACACTAATTAAACATATACAGTATAAGCAAGACTGTCTGTCTTTCTTCTTCCTTCCTTCCGTGGAAGAATATTTCCCTTGAGAAAAGTAAAAGCACACTTAGCACACAAGAAATACCATAACCAGACTTTTACTTAGAATTTATTTGTTTGTTAGTTTTAATAGTATTGTTTTTCTGATTTTTATTTTGTTGTTCAAGTATTCTTTAGTGCACTGCATTTCCATATTTTTGTACCAATTTTTCTGTGATTTGATTTGTTATATTATATTTGTCTTTATGAGACGCAAAATAAAAACAAAAAATAAATAAATAAATAAATAAATAAATAACAACGCGAGTATACACAAAGATAAGTATAAACGTGGAATCTCAAATCAGAGTGCATCTCACATGCTACAGCACGGGTCACCTCCTTTTAAAAGCAGAAATGAAAACCTAGGAATTTAATTTAAAATAAAACAGTGTTTTTATTCATATGTAAAACACAGATCCTAAATACAGGGAATCCTTGATTTATGCAAATTCCGTATATGTGATTTCGCTATTATGCGACTAGAGAAATACTTCAACCTTAATGTCACTGTATCTCAATGACAAAAAATACAAATAAAAACACAAAACAAAGGACACTGACAACACCACAAATAATATAAAAAGTATAAATAAAGACCTCCCCCCACCCGAACAAAGAAATTCAAATAATCACATGCTCACGTAAGACACCACGCACCTTCTTAACTCATTCCCAACAATGAACACTACCAATAACAAAATTTATTTCTATTCATGTACTGTAAACATACATAAACAAATTTTCTACCCTAAAAAACATAATGAAGTAAAAAAGCAAGAATTAAATTCACCTTTGACTGACTGGGTAGACACCTAACTCTTCCAGTAAACTTCCTCAATTGCTAACGTTTCGTCTCAAATAGAAATTTGTAAGAACACAAAAAACATAAAACAACGACGACCACAAAAAGCCACACCGATCTACCTTGGTGTGGCTTTTTGTGGTCGTTGTTGTTTTTTGTGAGTGTTGTTTTAGGTTTTTTGTGTTCTTAAAATATGCTGTGAACAAGTTTCTATTTGAGACAAAACGTTAGCATTTGAGGAAGTTTAGTGGAAAAGGTTAGGTGTCTGCCCAGTCAGTCAACGGTGTGTTTAATTCTTGCTTTTTTACTTTATTATGTACTGTAACGACAAGACTACCACTTAACTACTGATAATTTCTTAAGATTCACTTCATAAAATGACACATTTTAATTGACTCTACATCCACTAGAAAACCGCTACGATGGAAAAGAACCTTACGTTACAAGCTATCCTGGGTCTACCACACCGTCAATGAGATATCCATCTATGGAAGTTCCCTCGATTAATCCCAGTTTTTCAAATAGACCATCGGCTATACTTCAACCAAGTCCAGTTAGACCAACTCAATATCCTAATATGGTAGTTCCCAATAGAGGATTTAGACCAGAGCAACCGATTGATTATCCATGGTACGATAGAGGGAATACCCAAACATCCCCACTATCACAACCTCTACCGAATATATACCCAGCGAGACCATCCACCAATGAATATCCTGATTACCAAAGCATTACCGAAAACCGTACGTTTTTCATCAAGTTCTTACAATTCAATTGAGTAGGCCCTCGTATTACGGTGGTTCCTATTATACCCATTAACGTTGTAAAATATTAACTACACTATTAAGTCACCCCTACCAAATAACAATAGTATTCTAATTCACGCCGATTCTGTTTACGACGCCTCCTCTAGGAACGTAACCACGGCGCAAAACGCGGGCCTAGTGTACGCATTTCCCACCAAAACTATGAACGCTAAATCAACGTTTATTCTTGCAGCATACGCTCGACAAAAAAATAAACCAGCTACACCAACAATAGCAACGTTTGACAGACGTAGGTCACAAAATCGAATATAGATGAAAACTTATAAATGTACAGTAGTTTTATTTGTGAAAGTCATAAAAAACACTTGTCTTTCAGAATACTCGCCAGGTTTTGGATTCACACCGACGTCTGAAAATCGTAAGTCACAAAATCGAATATAAATGACAACGTTTTATTTGCGCAAGACATATACAACACCTGTCTTTCAGAATACCCTTCTGCTTCGCTAGATCCTGGATTCACACCACCGTTTGAAAGACGTAGGTCACAAACTCGAATATAGAGGGCAACTCATAAATATAGTTTTATTTGTGCAAGACATATACAACACCTGTCTTTCAGAATACCCTTCGGCTTCGCTAAATCCTGGACTTACCCCGACGTTTGAAGGACGTAGGTTACAAAATTGAATATGAATAGCAACTCATATATTTAGTTTTCTTTACGCAAGACATAAACAACACCTGTCTTTCAGAATACCCTTCGGCTTCGCTAAATCCTGGACTTGCCCCGACGTTTGAAAGAGGTAGGTTACAATATAGAGTGTATCTGAATGGTCCGTAAAAACTTTTGAGATAAGATCTAGGGACATAAATAAGCAGAAAAGTCCAATGAACATGGAGTCGGAAACGCTTGCTTCTAAAGTCACGACGTTTTGAAGTTTACCTACAATGGCTGGCGTCAAATCGTCTAGCTTGTTGTTCCAATGTCATTCAGTACAGGCAAAATTCAAATATTCTTAATTCCAGAAGTAAGCGTTTGCGACCTAAGATATTTTCTGCTATGTTTTAAACCTTATTCCCAAAGTGTATATAGACCATTCAGGTACACCCAGTAGATAATGATACCAACTCATAAATTTAGTTTTATTTGCGCAAGACATGAACTAAACTCCATCTTTCAGAATACCCTTCACTAGGTTCTGAGTTCAGTCAACCTACCAGTAGTTACGGAACTTCCTTTGAGCAAAGTGAAATTGAACAAAGTCCCTCAAGTTCATCATACAGACCGAGAAAACGTAAGATTAGAGCTGTGTTAGCCGAAGGATTATTGCTCGTCACTTCATGCATTAAAATGCCTATTCAAATTCCCAATTCCCAATAGTTATTAAATGCATAGCCATGCACAAAAATGCGTGTTCTAAACAGACATAGTCTTAAAGAAGACGATACATTGGCTAGCTATTTCTTTTGCAAAAAACTATAGATATTTTTGTCTGCATGAAGCGACCTGCCTTATCCGTGATTGACATACCATTTCATATACATTTATCAAAAACATTAAATAAAACCGTATTTTTACAGAACGTCACCGGAGAAGGAAACAATGTAGAGGTCGATCATGTCGTTATTAACGAGTCTTAATCTGAACAAAAAATATTCAACAGTTTCTAATCAGAAAGCAAATGTTACGAAATGAGTGTTTTCATTCTAACAGCTTAAGAAAAAAAAATGATGTCAACATTGTATGTCGAACTTAAGCAACCTATGCATGTCATAAAAAGACCTATATTGATCATACATTGAGTGATTCCTATAATGAATTAAAAAGGGAATTTCCAAATTAATGTGTGTCTTATGCCTTAACACAGTACTTTTGCCATACTTACCAAGTACACTACCATAAAACAAGTTTCCAATAGATACCGATGGCTAGAACACAAACAGAATGCATGTTTCATGTGACTTTAATAGTATGCATTTGATAAAACTAAAACATATACTTGACGTATTCCCGTTTAAATTTTTGGCTTTAGGCTCTATTTAGGTGAAGTTATTCTAAACTCTTATGCCGAGGACACCGAGGTTCAAGACTGTTCTAATTTGCTGGCTGAACTGACACAAAATCATTCAATAAATATTAAGCTTTGAACTGCAGCGTCGGAACAGCTTGTTTCTCTTTCAGACAAACCGATTCGGAACATACCCATAGACCTTTGAAATAAATATCACACTTAGAATAGTCCCTTCTGAACAGACAAAAGCACATCACACCACTCATGTCGTATAGACAGAAGCACACATCCGATTAATATGGGAACTGGATGTCGTAAAAATTTACAAGTCTATCTGTCCGTCCTTAAGGATCCATTAATTGCTTTTTAAAAACCTTATCAATCAATGTTACTTTACTTGTGGTAATGGTCTAACAATTAACACGTAGAAAACTTGCGAACATTAAAAGTAACATTAACCAGCAAATTTATTGTTATCATACCACTACTATTTCAAGAAAATAAATATTATAAGCATTACTAATAAACTCATCTTCTAAACAAGCCTCATCTATGAGACCACTTATTAAACAATTTACATAGACATTTCTACACAGCACTACGCATCATACAACACATTTTTACTGGTACACAGAGGTAATATAATGTAGATTATCCAGCAATAATGTGTTAGGATCTTAATCATAATATCTATTCTAGCCAATGCATTAGCAGCAGCAGAAGAGGAACACGAAAAACCCGACAACCAATACCCATCACATCCTCCAGAATATGTTCCCGAAAAAAGAGGTCGAGCATTAGCTGCAGCCGGTAACATAAAAGCAGCAGGATCTAGGATCCATCCATCACTTATCTGGGATCCATTGGAATCGTTACATCACGAAAACAAGACCACCACATTAGCTCCATTCCCGGACATTAGCAAAGGACTACCTGGTGTTGGTCAGCTGCACAAGCCACCACCCCGATTTTATGGAGATTTCTTATGGAAGAATCCATCACCTTATGGAAGATCCTTTTGTCCATCTCCTGCACCTTGTGTCTGTCAGTGCGCTCCATGTCAACATAAATAAAAGTTCTTCGTTGAGTTCAATTTTTCCAATTTCTATGATTTTCGTTTTTAGTGCAAAAAATTGTGTTTTCGTTCTCCCTCAAGACAAAAAGTGACATCAGTTTGTACAAATTGTTAGCCTTGACGAGAGAAATCGTTATCACCAAAACATATTTATACAGTATAAAGATAATTGATTTTCAGAGAATCGTTGCTAATTAAGAGTACACTCATTGTTTCATTAATATTAATCATTCAGAAAAGCCACAAAATATTCGATTTGGGAAAACATATCCGTAATGCTGTTCATATTAGATCAACAAAACAAGGCGTATAAATATCGAGAAAAACAAAACTAAAGTTTTGTCAACATTTGCTTAAATGACCAGTATTATACAGCATCGGCACATTGACCACGCTTGTGAACCATCCGTTACAGTCGTGAATTACTGTAGTTAACAACCAATAACTGAAACAGTAACGTAGTCCAGTAAGTGCGCATTTTTTTACTACTTTAAAACACATTTTTATTTATGCTTTTTTCTAATTATAGTCACATCCTAAATACAGGAAGTCTTCGAGTTTCTTATAATATTATTTTCCTATTATGCGACGAGAAATATCTCCCAGATGTTCGTTGTAGGCGGGAGAACGTCGTTATGAAGAGATTTTATACGAAACTAGCTGATTTACCCGGTCCTGCACGGGTGATTATTTGATATTAATTTTGATTTAAATTTTTTTAAAATTTTAATAGAGTGCATTTCAGACGAAACAAATTTACGAAAAGATAATTTTATAACGTACTGAGAAAACACGTTTTGTAATTGCGGCGTATCCTTTCTAACAACAGTAATAATGTAGTTTAATAATATAACAAAATGAACTTTGAAACAACCGGTTTTTTTATTTTAATTTATTATCATCACTACATAAAAAAGTGTAATCCTAACTATGCCACAGTTGATACAATACCATAAATTAAAAGAGATCCCACGAATCATTAACAACCCTCATCACTCTTTAACCATACACAAACAATATTTTAATAATTGTACGCAACAAAGAGACACAACATCATATAAGTTCCATTACAGTTCAGAAACTAATATCAACCTCTAAAATATCTATCCCTATAATATATATAAAATGTGGAATGAACTACCTGTTGAGATAAAAAATGAGTATTGTTAATGAGGATTTCAATAAAACAATTTTTGTTAGTTTTGATAAAAAACTCTATAAACATGTTTTGTGGAATTGTTGATTGGTATTTGCGTTGTAGTGGTTTCTCTTAATTGTTTTTCCTTTTTAGAATTTTAATGTTATTTAAGTTGTTGTATTATTTATATAACTGTCGATTAACACCCCATCAGTTGAACCCACAACAACGACTTTTAAAAATGAAAACCTATCTTATAATAATTAAAAACTATATATCACAGAATGTTTATGTTACAATACTGTCGACAGATATTAGCAAGGCGTTTGACACCCTTAATAGAAACTCCATTCTCCATGAATGCTCTAAACTGGAAATTTCAAAAGCAACCTCCTCACTTTTTTCACACTATTTATCAGAGCGGTCATTCATCATATTGGGTGACCAGAGCATACTCACACCATTCATTAATTTAGTAATTCAAGGATCTGTCACTTCTTTACTTTTTGGTCGCTAATACAATACATGACCTGCAATAGAATGCTCAGATCTTGAACTATGTTGACGATAATTGCTTGATACTGTATATGTTCACAATAAATTTGATAGGCCTACTCATACCCTTGTCACCCATATCCGTGAAGATCTCCTTTCAATTCAAAACTGGTGTAAAACTCACCATCTTGAACTAAACACTTACAAAACTTATACTTTGACTTTCTTTAATAATAATTCCCATTTCAAAAACTCTTCAAAAATTCTTGGTCTCACTTTTGATTTTAAATTGACTTGCGCTGAACACACTGAAGGCTTAATCCTGAAATTGAATCGACTAGTGTTTATTGCTAAGAGAATTCGTAATTTGTTATCTTTTAAAGAAAAAAATGTTTATCAACTCAAAAGTTTTTGCCCTTTTGCAATATGCTATTGGGCTATGGGCTGATGCCACCAAATTCGCGTTCAACGGATTATTGTATCATTCAATAGAATCATACGCACCCTATACAAACTTAGCATATATTCTTCTATCTCAAAATTTCTTAAACAAAAAAATATTTTTAACATTCAGCAATTTATTATTTTCAATAGAATAATTGAAATTACCAGGAGTTTTAGAAATCCCCTGCATCCACTTGCCTTTCTTTCTTTCCTTACAAAAACAAACGTCTTCTGAAGTTAGAGAAACGCAGCGGTTCAAGATAGTCCTAGATGCTGATATTTCAAGTCAAATGTTGTGTCGTTTCCCTTATAATACTCTTTAAAAATGGAATGACTTACCTTTTTACTTAAAAAAAACTGTCTTAGTATGTTTTCATCTTGATTGCATAAAGCAATGCCAACATTTTAAAAAGAAGCTTAGGAAACATATATTGTTTAGTAACAAATTTTAAGTTTTTGTCAGTCATTTTTGTTCTTATCATTTGTATTTTTAATTTGCTGTTTCTATGGGACGAATAAAAATTACAAAACTGTATGTATTAATTAATTCAAAAAATGTTTAGACAAGGTATAGCATTCTGTCTTTGGTAAGTGCTTTTTGATTTTTTTTTTTTAATTTGTACACCCTAGCAAAGTTTGTAAAGTTACGAATTTTAATTTTTATTCTCCTTTCAGAAAGTGGGAAATTTTTGCAACGTTGTTTGTGATCATCACTGTGAACCATGTAATGGTAAGTTGAAATTTTAACATGAAGTCTACTTTTATACGCTTTATATTAGCTTTACTAGCGAGTGAGTGAGTGAGGGCGTAAGTGAGGGCGTGAGTGAGGTACAAAGACGTGATTTGAGATGTGAACGCATCAAAAAACCAAAAGCAATTAACGAAAGATAATTTCGTAAAGTGTCGATCGTATGTTTCACTTTTTCGAATTGAAGGGCTTCAAGCAGCATATGAAATTTCTGATATATAAAAAAGAATCTGTGGTGATCTTGTGATGTAGTAATTGTTTGTTTACAGTCATGTAATGTTTTTTCAGTATTTATTTATGGATATTTTTGATGATTGATTGAAACGTTTGTTGATTATGGGAATATTGATAATGTATGTCCTGTAATTATTTTTGCTCTTTGTGATTTTGTATTGAAGTGTTTTTATCTCTTATTACCTTTGTTTAATTATGTCCTCTTAAGCATAACTGGATATAAAGAAAAATAAAGAAAAAAAATATAGTGCATTTTTATACGCTTAGAAAATAATATTGTAACTAAGTAGTGCAATTATGTCAGTGACAGCTATGATTTTTTAGTGTAGTACTTGTGTGTTTATAATAATTGAAAGTATTTGTAGAACTCTACTTGTGGTTATTTGTGATGAGTGGTTGAAACTCTTGCTGATTATGGAAATAAGTTTTTGTTTCGTCCTATATTTATTTTTGCTTTTTGTGGTTTTGCATTGAATTATGTTTGTACTTTTGCTATGTTTATTTCATCATACTGTATACTTTTAAACATAACTGTATATAAAAAAAGGAAAAAAAAACAATATTTTTGTAAGTTCAGAAAATAGTATTGTAACTATTTAGTAAAATTATGTCAGCGACATTGCGATAGACAGTTATGTTATAAGTAGACTTTACTGTTTAACTGCCACTTTTACTTCTCTGTTATTATTTCTTTTAATTATTATTATTATTATTATTTACTAGATGTTAACCCGTACAGAAGCACGGGCGCTAGTTAATAAAACATTTTCCAATTTACTTGAACATCAATACCTAACCTCCTCATTCTCGTTCTCATCCTCGTTCATCGTATAAACATTAAGATATGAAGATATAAATTATATATAATAATAATATGATATAAATAGATCAGTTTTACCTATATGTATATTAAATAGAGAAGTAAAATAAACAATTATAAAAAAATTATAAGCTACACTTTTTGAAAAACATAGCATTTTTACATTAAACTTTTCTTCAGAACTGTTTCTAGTTTGTTACTTTACCTACCACTTCCTGGATTTACTAGAAAATAACATCATAATACAGAAAATCCCTTTGTTTAGTGTGCTACTGTATGGGGTTTCTCACCAGAAAAACTGCTCTTCTGAGCAATTTGAAAAATGTGGCTTCCATTATGCCCGAAGCTCTTCAATAATTGTCGAAACATATAAATATAATCCCTAAAACTTCGATTAATACCTTCCCCTTGAAGTAATGGCTTTACTGCAACAGCAATGTACAATTGTGACAACGTTTTGCTCTATCCTGATTTTACCTGTAAAGTACTCAATACGTCCGATAATGACATAATAATGAATAGCATACAATATTGTTATTAGCGTAGAATCACACTCTTCTTCCAGCTAATGTAAAACATTAAGCAATACTCATATGTAAACTCGATATATGAAGGACATCGGGCAACACAGTGACAAAAAGCCACACTTTTAAAATTGTTCAGGAAAGCTATTTTTCTGATGAAAACTTTCATAGCAACCCATAAAGCGCAAGATGATTCTCTATGCCGTTTTCTGAAAACTCCAAAAAGTAATAAAAGTAAATACTGTAGCTAAAAACAATATTGAGGGGAAGTTTTAATGTGAAAATATCATTTTTGTAAAAAGTGTGGCTCATTATCATGTTGCCCGAAGCCTTTCAATTTATTATTATTAAACAACTCCAATTTGCGTGCGTACGTGAATCCCCCCTTTTTTTACACGCACTCTTAGCCTTTTTCTGAATGGCACCACCGTGACACCACCTAACACGTGAAGGTCTGCTGTAGGCCTATTCATTATTAGGGTAAGAAGAGAAAGGGGGAATATGTGTAAGCCCATTTGTGACTAGGAGGACATCTAGTGTAGTATCTAAGTTATGAATTGTCAACTAGTAGGCTACGTCTTGATCAGTTGATATAACACGCTGTGATATTATTTGCATTTGTGAACGCCTTCGGAAAGCTGGTATGCTCCTGATATTTACCTATTTATTACCTTCATGAAGCAAGAATTGAGAAACACTGTTATGTCATTATCAAAACAGTATGTTTAAACAAGAAGCCAGACAAGAGGCCAGTATGTTTAGACTTTGTGAGTATATACATGCTTATCATCTTTTTAATTCATGTTACCTTTCTAAACCGTTGTGTTTTTTGTTTTTTCTTTAAAATGTGATAACAAAATGTAATTCTGAATGTGAATACTGCAATAACTTCTCTTATTATATAGATAATTTGACGTTAGAAAAAGAAAGAGGCGTAATAATTAGAAGATTTATTGAAATAATCACAAGTGTGGCATGCACGAAGTTCAACCTGGCGTTTTTGTTATACTATAATAATGAAAAAAAAATTTACAAATGTATAACCTACTGATGAAATAAATCTAGACGATTGATGTTGTACAAAGTTTACTTATATTTGAAGTAACTAGTATTAATGAATAAAACTCTCATGGTAAGACCACTGAACCAGTATAAATTGTAGCATTACACACGAACATTACACTTTGTGATCACATACTATATCTTATATAACTCAAACACACGCGTTTTCTTAGCATACAATTTCATGTTGTTCTAATCCGATACACTACTATATTCGTATTACTATTCACTACTACAGTACATGTCAATACTCATTTTTACTAAACACCACATCTTAATTGGATAATAAACCGAACTCATCGTTGTTCTCTATTTGTTTGAAATAGGTTTCTTTAATCGAGATATGAAGGCCAGGGACATAGTTCCTGCAAAGAGAGCTCGAACAGGAATATTATTCCATACCTTGGGCTCAATACTGACGGGAGGCTTTAGAAGAGTGTTTGGCCATCATCATCATAACACTATGTCACAATCATCGACAACCTCACAAGATATCGAACGATTGAAACAACAATTGCAATTTCAGAGAGAGCAACTGCAGCTACTGAAAAACAGACCACGACCACCTCCACCACGACTAGTCCTACCGCCTCCACCTCCTCCACCTCCTCCTCCACCACCGCCTCCACCACCGCCTCCACCACCGCCTCCACCACCTCTTCCACCACCACCTCCTCCACCCCTACCACCACCGCCACCAACACACCGTCCAATATATAATATTAATATTTACCCAGCTGGCCATCATGGAGACGGTAACCGTCCTGGACATGGTGGTTCTGGTGGAGAATCGGGAGGTTCTGGTGGTGCAGGCGGTACATGGGACGGAGGAGGTAATGCAGGACATGTTGTAGGCGGCGTTTCAGGAGGTTCTGGTGGTGCAGGCGGTACATGGAGCGGAGGGAATAATGCAGGACATGTTGTAGGCGGCGTTTTAGGAGATTCTGGAGGTGTACAAGTTATTGGTGGGACTAGCAGTAACAATTTCAATCAATTCAAATGGCAAAATGAAAAGAGTATTTCAAATACTATAAAAGAAGACGTGCATTACCACTATCATCAACATTGTCCTGAATGTGCTGCTCGAAGAGCTCAGGTACAAGCACTCACAGCAGCCAGTGTAGAAAAAGATTATTAAGTAAATGTAAACATCAAGTATCTCAATAAAACAGAAGGCAACTTTTGCACATTTCTTTTCCAGTTCTCACAAAGCCAGTATAAAACTTAGTCAATCCGAATACAATGAGTTTTCAATTAATGCAACGACGACCCTCGTTATTGACAAAACTAAACAGAATTTTAGTCAAAGTGCCTAGTTCGTGTAAAATTCCTAGAATTCCCATTTTCACACATTTTGCGTATTAGAAAATTACAGGAGGGTTTTTAAATTAAACCCGTATGATTCACAAAGTTCAGTCATTTACACACACATGCCTGTTTTTTTTTTCTTTCCAATTTCACTTTTAATTTAAAAGGTGAAGCTTATCATCATTCACTTTGTGGTGTGCGGGTTTTCGCCTGAATCCACAGCCGCTAGGAGATGGCCGCAAAAACCCACCACTCCCAGGTTCGTTTCTCGACGGCTGACGCCCCACGTCATACCGCTACGGTAGAACCTGGGACAGTCCACCATCACTCTACCGATCACTGATTAATGTGATTATCCACCGGTAGTCACCCGCCTACACCAAGCAGACGACCGACGGAAGAAAGTTCACGGACTCGGCTCCCTCTGACTGTTGTATGCTTCTGCTTACTTCTCTTGGTTCGCCACCTCACACTACGAGATTCCCAGTACTCTAAAGATGCAGAACGCTTTCTTAGTGGGTGTCATATCATGAGAACGCTCGTCACACATGCCCCCTTGGGCAGCATCCTAATTTTTTGACAGAAGGAGCAACTACCAGCGCCGACACCAGACGTTCCCGACAGGAACAACGCGCGTAGTCGGGCTAGGCAGGACGTCGCTTTCTGCACGGCTTGCTTCTCGCTGTTTGCCACAACCAATGTAGGTCTGACGACCTGATTCACCTAATTCACCTGACGACCTAATGCAAATATACCTGCCTACAAGTATACTGTTCTATATTTTTACTAGCATTTAACCAAATCAATTCATCGTATTTGTTTGTTTTATTTTGCGGAACAGATTACAGTAGTTATAGAAGACAAGAAACATGTTTCCTGTAAAAAAGGTCTAGGACTAATGGAGAGATCCTTAAGAGCGTTAAGAAACATAGCTAGCCACGTATTGGCTCATCGTCACTACCACAACTTGAAGAACTGAAACAACGAATTAAGCAATAAAAAATAAAATAAACCAATTGGAACTTCACAATTTGTCCAACCTTTAGACACTGTCAAGTAATCCGTATATAGGTTAGTAGAGCACAATATCTAAAAACTAAACTCGTTTCCATGTAAGATACATATCGCGAACAAGAGTTATCGTTAATATAACTCTTTTAGATAGCTGTGTAGTGTGATAGTTATTAAGTAAAATATATCCTTACTCATCGATTAATTAATTTAAAATGTTATATATTAAGCCAAGAAATCGTAGTAATATTTTGGTAAGTTTATCAAATTTGCTTTACCAAATTGGGTGATTTTGGTTTTATATCATATACACATGTATATAATAAAATTTGTTGTACGGGTTATAACAGCAAACATGGCTTGCTTGTTCTAATCTAAATTGGTGTAGTAGTCAAATAAGTGGAAATAGGGGGAATTTAACAGCTGTTCAGAAATTAATCTCTAGTTAGTGGCCTTTGTGTTTTATCTATTGAAATAAACACGATCATGATAACTGAATCTGCAACAATTAACTATAACAAATTTATAAAATAAAACCTAACCATTCATGTGTTACAACTCTAATCTCAGTATTAGTATATTAAGAAAAACCAAGAAACAACAATATATTATATCAGAACATGATCAATTTAAACTTCTTAAAAAAACAAAGTGTGATACATGAACGTCATACTTTTTGATATTTCCAACACACGCGGTTTTCCAGTTTCATGTGTTCTATCCTATTCTGTACAATTCTTTATCAACTATAGGCTATAGTTGATAAAAAATTGTACATTTGTATTGTACAATTGTATTGTATATTCTATAGCTAAACAGACGAAATAACTCGCCATTATTCTCTTCTCTTTTTGGTATTTTTAGAACCACGTTACACCAGACGAGAACTGAAGAAATTAGGAAGGTTTTTCAAGAAACGGAAAGGTGCAGCACTGCTAAGTGCATTGGCCTTAGCAACAATGAATGCACGTGAAAGAGAACCACCGATCTCTACAGTGGAAGTAGATCTACTCAAACAACAATTGTTGATGCAACAATTACAAATATACCAATTGCAAGAACAGGGTGAACAACCCCCAGATGGAGAGTATCCTGCACCACCCCAAGGTACTAATTACACAACTAACCCGGATTCAGATCATGTTAATATCAATATTTACCCAAATAAGGATTCGGTGGTAATGGCTGGAGATGGCGATGAAGATGGCGGTTTTAATGATTGATGGTGGTGGAAGTACTCAGTTTGATGAAGTTCCAAGAAGAGGATTTTCTACCCTAGTATGGTTGATGGGCATTACGATAGGAGTTACTGTGAATGTTGCTCGTATTATTTTTATAAGCAGAGCGTGGCACTCAACCACGAAGCACACTTGATTGTTAAGAATTGAAATGATGAACTGTTTGAGAATAAACATGGTCTTTGAACTCTGACTATTGTTCTCATTGGCTGTTGCAGTTTCTCTCCTTAGATGGAATGCAAGAAGAAGTGAGGAAAGACAATCAACACCATTGTCATTTGTCTGCAACTAGTCATAGAGCACAGACACAACAACGTACAGAATATATATACATAAACACAGGAACGTAGAAAATTCTATCGTTGGAATTTAGTTCTATGGCTAGTAGGCCTACCAACCATGTTCAAAACAACTCTTATTCAGTCTAAACTATATAACGTCACATACTTGATAAGAACTCTTGTTCTTTGAGATTATTTTACTCACTCACTCACATTTTCATGTAACACCACAATTACACGTACCGTATATGAATATTTTTCACAAACATGTAACCAAAATCATCTCATCGTATTCTTCGTTTTAATGTATAACAGGAAACGGATTGTTCCCTCCAAAAAGACCTCGACTAATAAGGGAAGCCATACAGTTGGTAAGAAACTTGTTTAGAGGTATATTTGACCATAGCCAACATGGTCATGCATCACATAGCCAACATGGTGATGCACCAGCGCCCCCTTCACCGGAAATAGAAAAACTGCAACAAGAACTTCTCCAACAACGAATTGAAATGGATCGGTTGAAATTTGAAATTGAACATTAGAATCACTCTATTGGTAAGTAAGATAAGTACATATTATTCTCGAATACGAGAATAACCTAGGCATCATTAATAATGAAATTTGCATAAACACGCCATTTGGATAGTTGTGTAGTCTATCACAGTTTTACATCTAGCATATCAATTCTTACTCATCCAATAGCTCATAGAAATAGTTTACTGTATTTTCTACACTAACATTATAATATGTTAGTAAACTGTAACATATTTAATGATATTTCACTAAACTGGTAAACTTTGTGTATTTAGTCAAGAAACAAAGGTCAAATTTTTTTGGTAAGTTTATAAAATTTGTCGTACCAAGTTTGATATCTTTTGTTTAAGGTTACTTTCAAATCAAACGGAACTTTTTTTAACATACGTTTCTTTTTTAGAATTTGACAAATATATCAACACTATTTAAAGTCCTTGTATAAGGCGCGAATGACACGAGATGAGGTCTTTAACTTTCTATTCGAAATTGGTAATGAAATTACCAATAATGGATAAAGTTCCAATAAAACTTGAGAAATGAAATACCCTTTTGGTATTTTGGGTTTGTTTATTTATTGAAAATTATCACGATGGATAACTCAAATTTTGAAGTATCATTGTAACTTAACATGTATAACGTGACCCACTGATGAAATAAAGCCAACACTTAACAAAACAACATTTTTTTGTTTGTTTGTTTTAATATTGTTGTTTTTTTGATTTTTATTTTGTTGTTCGAATATTCTTTATTGCACTGCATTTTCATATTTTTGTACCTATTTTTTTGCGATTTGTTGTATTTTATATTTGTCTCTATAATAAAATACAAACAAAATAAATAAAAACAAACAAAAAAAAACACCAATTGCCGTTATAATTTGATAAACACAACACACTACATTATTTAAAACTACAATCTAAACCGTTGTTTGGTGCAAAGATTGTGTGACCATTCAAACAAACGCGTTTTCCTATTGTACCATGTGTTACATTAGCTATACGATTACTAAACAAACGTATATTTTTTGTCAACATGTTCACCAAAAATTACCACACAAACCGAAAACAACTTTCTAATTCTTCATCTTTCTCCTTTTTTTCAGCAGCTTACATGGGACGAGGATTGGGTTCTGTCAATAACAGAAGAACTCAACAATCTATGGCGGACTTAAACCGACTCCGAAAACAACTGCAAATGCAAATATATAAATTGCGTAATCAAAATAGACCATCACCATACGGGTACCCACCGCCACCATTCTTTACAGATGACCTCGAAACATTTAAACCGTATCCAGGTCGTGGTAATAATTACTCGAATCAGTATTCAAATCCATATGCCATGAGTGGTAGTTTTTATGATCGTCGTGGGCCCGGCAGAGGTGGGGGTGGGGGTGCTGGAAGAAGATGAAAAAAGGGTCGTTAATCTAAATAAAATTTGAAGACAAAACTACATGTACAGTATACAGTATATATGGTGGGGGTGGGCGTCCTGGTGGGAATGGGGGTTATGGTGGGGGTGGGAGTCATGGTGGGGGTTATGGTGGGGGTATTATTATTATTATAACCTTATTCAAAACTGAATATAACATTATTTGTGTGCTTAATTGTAATAATAATGTATATTTTTTTCTAACGTAGAAGAAGTTTAAGTTAATAGATGATGTTTCTTTTAAAATGTACCAAATGTAGAACGATGTAAGACACCACAAATCATATTCCAATAACCTAACGGATCATTTGAAGAAACATGAAAAATTGTTGTGTAATATCTATTGACATTAACGTGACGAATAACTGTTTTAGGTGACAGTCGAGTGGAACTTTTGGATATTCTTTAGAAAGCTTTGAATATCATGATAAACTGCCTTACTCGACCGACAATGATAATATCATTGCAATATCATATTGTCACGCTTCATATAAAAATCCATCTTAAGTCAGCACTCTTCTAGTCTTTCTTTCCTTTTGTTCCATTCGAAATTGGTAATAGAATAACTGGAATAAAAAATTCAGAAATGAATTCCCCCTTGGTATTTTTGTATGGTTATTTATTGTAAACTATCACGATGGATAACTACTTTTGTAAAGTAAAATTGTAACTGAAAATGTATAATATAACCCATTGATGAAATAAAGCCCAAATAGTGATATTCACAAAACTCCAATTGCAGTTATTATTTGATAAAAACAACAACAAACAACATTATTCAAAACCATAATCTAAACTTTAGTTTGCTGGCAAAACCGTTACCTTACGTGAACATTCAAACAAACGCGTTTTCCTATTTTAACTATACAATTATGTTTACCAAACATAACCACACGAACAGAAACCTTTTAACTCATCATCCTTCTTCTTTCCAGCGGATCACATGGGACCAGAACTGAGGTCAATGGGCATGTTTCCTATAAAGCGAGTCCGAGGAGAAGTCCTACTAGGTACTTTAGGAGCACTAGCCTTTGGAAAACTTGCATTGGCCAGAGCTACTGCTGCCCGTGCCCATAACATAAGATAAACATCTACGGCGGACGTAAACCACCTTCGACAACAAATGCTGATACAACAAATTCAAATAAACCAACTGGATGATCAAAGTAGACCACCACTAACAGTGTACCCATTATCATATGACACATACTAACCACCAGTGCCTTTCACACATCTAATTCATATCAAAGTCATGGTAATAGTTACCCGACTCAGTATTCAAATAATTGTTCAAATCAATATGGTGGAGGTGGTGCTTTTGTTGGTGAGGATGGTTTGATGGTAGTGAAAGTGATGTTACTTATAATGGTGGTGGATTGGCAGGGTGGTAAGCGGGGAATTGGTTGGGTATGGGAGAGTGAGAGTTCCCGTGCTCAAAGCAGAGACAGTGGATCTGACAGTGAGACAGTAGATCAACTGTCTCTGGCTCAAAGTGGGAGTCGCGGCGGATATTATGGTTAATCTTAATAAAGCTCCAAGACAAAACTATACACCATAGTCGAGTATGAGTGTTGTGTATTACAGACGGAGCAATTGTAATCGATAGATGTGTTAATGTTCAAAGCATAGTGAGGAATGCAATCACGACCTATGCTTTGAATCAATAAACTGTTCGAGAATAATCTTGGTCTTTGAAGTCTGACTTATTTCGAGTGTTGTCGCAACTTTTCTCTTTAGATTGGTGACAAAGCAGGAAATCGTGACCTTGTGGTGAATCTTGAGTCCGAGCGTCACACCTATGTGGAAGGTAGTGTTTGCCAGTGTTGCATTACGATTATCGTAACCACTTATTGTTAATATAAGCATATCTACAACTGGAGCGCCAATCCGGGTTTTCGTTGTTCTGGCCGACAAATGCTTTCGGAAATATTTCGTCAAAAAATGTTTGTATACTTTGAAATTGGAAGAATATTTTATATTGAAAATATTTTTATTGCTCAAATATTCTCGAAACAAAATGAACGATAAAGAAACCGCGTGCTTTCACGCACTCTTTCGCCAACCATCGCGAAAGCTCCTGGCAACGATAACGAGTTGTTGTTGGTTGGTGAGTCGTTCGAAGTTTCCATTGCGTTCGTTGATTGATAAAACGTTGAATGGTTGTCGTTTTACATGGTTGAACATTCGTCAGCGAAAACAACGAAAGTCCGGGTAAGACCCCCTGATTTCGAAATTTAATATGACATTGTTCATGTCAATCATAAGCTTAAATCTAACAATATTCTATCTCGTCTTTTCTAATTTAGAAGCAGGTAATACAAGTATTTTTTACAAGTACCAAAAAAAAATTTGCTATATTATTTTTATATCGAATAGAACATTCTTCTAACATATATTTCTTTTTAGAATTTGACAAATATATGTTATGGTGCAAGTGACATTGGAAAATGAGGTCTTCGACGTGCTGTTCGAAGTTAGTGATGAAATTACTACAAATGGGTTAAGTTCAATAGCAATTCAGAAAGGACTTCCCACTTGATATTTTTCGTCTGTTATTGAAAATTATCACAATTGATAATTGGAAACTACTATTGTAATTGAAAATGTATAATATGACAGACTAATGAAATAAATTCAAAACTGTTAACAAAACTTCAGTTGCGGTTATAGTCTTTATATATAAAAGAGTAATTCTTGCTACTCTTCAAAGTTGCCACACACACACACAATTCAACTAACAGCTCAAACCGTTTAACCTAAAAACGTAAAATTTAGAAGGTGCATTGTTTTCATAACGTAACCAGCGACTAAAGAAGTACTTTTTGAAATTCCGTCACTAAGGGGTAAAAATAAAAGAATTTTTTCAGGACGCTTATATCTCAAAAACCGAAGATGCTACAGACGTGACAATTGGTATTAGAGATTACTTTGAAAATAAAGAGACACGAGTTTTCACCGTTTTCTGAAAATCCAGTCTTGGAGATGAAAAAAGGGGGGGAAAGGGTGAATCTTTTTAAGAGGATATTTATATCCCAAAATTCGAACATGCTACAGACGTGAAAATTTTAATTTACATTCTCCTGTGAAAATAAATAAACACGTATTTCGCCATTTTTCAAAAATCCGGTTGAGGGGATGAAAAAGGGGGGTTACATTTTTGAAAAAGACGCTCACATTCAAAGTCATGAACAATTGGTATTTAGATTCTTCTTTAAAAACAAACAAACAGGTGTTTGTCCATTTTTTGAAAATTTGGTTAAGAGGGGTGTAATAGAGAGATAAAAATTTTTTTAGAGAATACCTATATCTCAAAAACCGAAAGATGTTACCACGTGAAAATTGGTATTTATATTCTTCTTCAGGAATAAACAAACACATGTTTTCCCATTTTTCGAAAAACCAGTTGAGGGGAATGTAATAAGGGGATAAACGTTTTTTAGAGAACACCTATATCTCAAAAACAGAAGATATTTTCTAAACAGACACATTTCCACTTTTTCAAAATCCGGTTTAGGAGGTGAAAACAGAGGGTGAAGTTTTCTTAAAAGTTACCCACAACTTAGCACCTAAAAATAGCTCCTTCATAAATACGGAGGATGTGTGAAACACATGTTTCACCCATTCCAGAAAATCCACTTAGGATGTTTTTGTGAAATAAGGGGGGAGAGGGTGCACCTTTTTAAAAGTGTACTACATATCTCACACTAGCTGTTACCCGCAACATTAAACAAGTCAACTTAAAAAATCAAAAACCACATGTGTTACAATTTACCAAAAATCCAACGTTTCAGTTTCTTTGGATTAAATTGTTTTATAATAACAAATACCCTCATTGTAATGTTTCCTCAAAACATATTACATTGACGTGCTTTATTTATTTCCTCAAAAAACTTTCGAAATGCAAGTTAAATATTTGAACGAAAATGGTGTAATGACATCTCACAGTCATACCAATTGTAAGCGATGGAGCGTGTCTACAGTATTCCGAGCGCTATCTTACGTTATGTACGGCAGTGAAAATCTAGGTTGGGAGGTACCACCTCCCACCTTCACCTTTCACAGGCGAAGCCACGCGGGTATTTGCTAGTTTCATAATAAAAACACAACATTGTCCAAAACTACACTCTAAACTGTACTTTGATGCAGGAACATTACACTTTGTGATCGTCCACACAAACGCGTTTTTTTATTGTATCATGTGTTCTATTACTTATACGACTATGTTTACCAAATAAACTTTACGAACAAACACAATGTTTTAACATAATTTTTCTCATTTTTTTTTTCAGCCGCTGACCTCGAACGAAAAATGAAGGCAAGGGGCATGTTTCCTATGAAGCGACGTCGAACAGGACTACTACTAGGTACTCTAGGAGCAATAGCTCTTAAAAAACTTGCAACAATTGGAGGAGGAGTTCGAGCAGAAGTTGGAGTAGGAGGATTTGGAGGAGGAGGAGGAGGATTTGGAGGAGGAGGAGGAGGAGGATTTGGAGGAGGAGGATTTGGAGGAGGTATGGGCGCCCATTCCCATAACAGATTAACACAAACAACATCTACAGCGAACGCAGATCAACTTCGACAACAAATGCAGATGCAACAGATGCAAATGAACCAAATGCAAATGAACGAAATGCAAATGAACCAAATGCGTAATCAAAATCAACCACCACCAGTCGCGTACGTACCACCACCATTCACAGGTGACTCTCAAGCATCTAATTTGTATACAGATGGAAGTAGTAGATACTCAAATCAGTATGCTAATCAATATTCTAATCAATATTCCAATCAGTATTCAAAACGGCATTCAAATCAGTATGCAAATCAGTATTCCATGGGATTGTAGTTTTGATGGTTGAGATGGTTTTGAAGGTAGTAAAGGTGACCGTTTTATACGTGGTGGCGGACGGTCAAGCAAATTTCGTGGTTAATCTTAATAAAGTTACAATACGAACTGAACTATACATTATATTCGGTAATGGGTGTTGTGTATTACAGGCAAAGCAATTGTAAACGATAATGTATTACCGTATTGTTAAAAAGCATAGCTAAGGGTGTAATGATGAATTAAGTTTTAATTATTAAACTGGAATAATAAACTGCTTGAGAACAATCTTGGTCTTTGAACTGTTGACTTATTTCGAGTCGTTGTTGCAGCTTCTCTCGTTAGGTCAGCGACAAGAAGCAAGAAAGCTTAATTTTGTGGCGACTCCTGCAGTACGAGTCTGAGCTGCATACCCATGGGGAAGATAGGTAGCAGTGCTACATTGCGATTATCTTAACCACTTCAGAAAGACTGCATGAAATCACGATACACTGCCTCGACAAAGGTTATATCATTATAATATCGCGATGATATAAAAAGTTTAACATTTATCTGTCATTTCCTATTTTTTAGAACTACATTTCAGTAGACAACAACAGAAGACAACAAGCAGGTTTTTCAATAAACGTAAAGGAGGGATACTTCTAAGTGGATTGAGATTAGCAGCAACGAATGAACGTGACGGTAGTCCATCGACATTCACAGCGGAAGTAAATGTACCCCAACATCAATTGCTGGTTCATCAATTTCAAATAAACCAATTGCACGATCAAGATAGATCTCCACCAATGTACTGAATACGTACAAAGCTCATCTAAACTCTGACGTCACATACTTTATAAGAACTATTGATCTTTGAGGCTCACATGCGGTAGGGAAAGCTTTGGGACAAGTTGACATTAAACTTTCTTAACTTTTGGTAATATTTATTTATTTATTTATTTAAATGAATACGGTCCTAATGATCCAAAGGGTACAAAACAATACATCACAAACATAACAAAAAAACAAAAAAAAACTCAATTAGAAAACAAAATGTAATTATACAATAATTTATCCATATTTTTATATGGATACTGACGCTTAATTTTCATGCCACAGCATAAACTGCATGAGTACTTTAAGTATAACGTTTTTGTAGAATATCATCAATTTGAAGATAGCATTAAACAATAACAGCTAAACCCCCCCGCCACTGTTCGAAGGTACAAGAGCAATAATGTACCTTGAGCCATTGGGGAGTGTATTTTCGCACATTAACAAATTTAAACATATGTGTTGTTAAAAATTTGACTTTGAAACTGGATTAAAAGATTAATTGATCGTAGGCAACATGATTGATTATGCCCTTTCTTGTCACCATGATCATGAAACTGATATCAAATCACTACAACAACAACTTTCTTGCCAGATTGATAAAAGTTTCATTTAAAGTACCAAAAAAAAAATTCGTTATGTTTTGTAGCAAATCGTTTCGTGTTATTTTCATATCAACTAGAAAATTCTTTTAACATATATTTTTATTTTAGAATTGGACAAATATATCTTGTAGCGCAATTATCATTGAAAAATGAAGTCTTGATCATACTGTTCGAAGTTAGTAATGGAAATACCGGACATGAATTAGAAAGAAATTCCCACTTATTGATTTTCGTCTGTTGTTTATTGAACATTATCACGATAAATCATTGAAATTGTAAATTAAAATTGTAAGTGAAAATGTATAATATAACAGACTAATGAAATAAATTCAAAACTGTTAACAAAATTCCAGTTGCAGTTATAATTGCTACTCTGCAAAGTTGCCACACTGCCCCACACACACAGCTCAACACATAGCTCAAACCGTTTAACTTAGAACTCAAACTAAACTGCATTTTGATGCAGAAGGAACATTACACTTTGTGATCATTCAAACAAACGCATTTTCCTATTGTACCATGTGTTATATTTAGACCTCGGATCAATATGCATTAAAAACATGAAAAATATGCACTAAAATCCTTCAAAATATGCACTAAAAACACGAAAATATGCACTAAAAACATGAAAATATGCATGCAAAATGTCACAAAACTGCTGAAAATATTCGGTAGACATGACAATGTACAATTTGTTTTCTAGGTGTTCTGCAAAAACACCAAAATTCAAAGAATTTTATTTTTAACATTTTATTCCCGAATTTGAAGTTTCTTCTTGCATGAAATTCCAAAAATAATTTTTTTAAAAAACCTAGGTTGACACTAGACATTTTATGAAAATAAATACTAAAATAAACATTTTATGGAAATAAATGCCAAAAATATGAAAAAAATATGCAGTAACACCTGAAATATGCAAAAATATGCACTGAAATGTGGAATATGCAAAATTATGCACTAGCATCTGAAATATGCAAAAATACGAAAAATAAAATTTAATCATTTCACTTGGGCAACAATGAATAATATCCTCACCAATTTTGAGGGAGCTGCCTATAAACAAAAAAAACATGCAACTATATACAAATCCGAGGTCTAGTTATATTAACTATCTACGTATACGACTATGTTTACTAAATATTATTTCACGAACAAAAATAATTTTTTAATTCATTATTCCTCTCTGTTTCTCAGTCGCTGACATAGGACGACAACTGGGGTCAAGGAGCTTCATTCCTGCGAGAAGTCGATCAGGAATACTACTAGGCTCCGTAGCCCTTAAAAGACTCGACTTGGGAGATGGAGTTGCCGACAATTCCCTTAACAGATTAACACAAACATCGTCTGCGGCGAACGTGAACCAACTTCGACAACAAATGCAGATGCAACAAATGCAAATGAACCAAATGCAAATGAACCAATTGCAAATGGATCAAATGCGTAATCAAAATCGACCACTACCATTCCAGTACTGATAAAAAGTACACAATACCACCACCATTCACAGGTGACTCTCAAGCATCTAATTCGTTTACAGGTGACGGTAGTAGACACTTCGTATCAGTATTCTAATCAGTATGGGAGAGGTGTTAGTTTGGGTGGTTTTGAAGTTAATACAGGTGACCGTTTTATTCGTTATGGTAGACAAGACGATAACGAGGGAGTCAGCTGGATTTCGTGATTAACCTTAATAAAGTTACAATACAAAACTAACGTTATATTCGTGTATTGATGTTGTGTATTACAGGCGGAGCAATGGTAAACGATAGTGTATTACTGTAAACAGCACAGCTAAGCGTGTAATCATGAATTATGTTTTAATTAGTAAAGCTGAAGTAATATACTGTTTGAGAATAATCTTGGTCTTTGAACGCTGACTTATTTCATGTGGTTGTTGCAGCTTCTCTTCTTAGGTCGGCGACAAGAAGCGAGAAAGCGCGACTTTGTGAGTACGAGTTCGAGCATCACATTCATGTGAAAAGTACGAGGAAAATTCAATGAATAAATTACACTCGTGAATAAAACAAGAACAAAACGATACAGACCCATATAATGAATGTCTGTATAAAGGTGCACCTTTTATTCATTTTTCTACATAATCGCCAATGCCTGTACACCATATATCGCAACGTGTGATCAACTTCTCGATATCCACTGCTCCTCAGTCAAATTCTTCCAGTGTTGTGTAACCTGGGTCAGGACCACCATTTTCACAGCCTCGTCGGTTTGGAATTCTCCAGGTTCGTTTTTCATTTGACCGAACCAGTGTTTATCCCATTACTCGGTAAAATGACAAAACGATTCCACACCAATAATACTGAAAACTGTAGTCCTGCAATTGATTGCATTACCCTAGCGCAGAATTTGTTTGTAAAGTAGATCGAGTAGTTAATCACACGTTCCGATAAGTGTTGATAGTCATTAGGCGATTGTGTGGAGAAATGAAAAAAAAAATTATTTTTTAAACTACACTCGTAGGTGTGTGTCAGTGATGCATTACAATTATAATTTTTATTATTATAACCATATCCACAACTGATTATAAAATTTAATATAACTTAATATATGATGTAATATATTATATAATTTAAATATTTAATGTATTATCTGTGCCAATGACAAGTAATTTTAAAAATCCACTTTTTTATGTACAACCTTGTGTATTGATGAAGACAATTATTTAAGAAACGTAAACGTCTTCATTTTGTTTAATTGCCATATTTTAATTTTTATAAAAATTTTATAAAAATTTATTTTTATTAAATTTAAAATATGGCAATTAAGCAAAAAAAAAAAAGTTTACGTTTTTTAAAAAAAGTCTTTATTATTACTCAAATTTGCCAAATATTTCGTTACTTATAACGAACATGTTATACATACGGAAACGTTTTTTCAAACTTAACACAACCTTGTGTATCTTCAGATAAATCTTCGGTTCTACACTCCCAATAATGAATATGTACTAAGGTGAAGTACATGTAGTAAAGTATACATAATATATACTGTATATGTATGTATTTTTTATTTACAACATTGGGAAATGAAGATGTAGTTCACAACATCAACAAAAAAAAAACAACTACTTTTCAAGTGCCAATAAATACGAATTGACACGACATTAATTCCTCAACATTTGATAGATTCAATTGTCATGCGGGAATAAACTGTGCACCAAATGTTTTAGCCCTACGGTACGCTAAACGTGGTTGAAAATGACATCTACGATTTGAAACGTTGAACCATGTTAAAGTGTCCACGTAAAGTAAAATAAAAGGTTGGGGGAAAAAAAAGTGTAACAAGATTGCCGGTTTAAACAAAAATATCCAATTGCCCATAAACTCTAGCATATAGCGTCCGCCGTATTAGTTATTTCCATATCGCATTACAGAACAAACTGAATACACCAAACTGAATCGAAATAGATGCATCACTTCAAAAGTTATGGCCAAAATAAGATCAGCCTTGCAGAGAAGTGCTCGACATTTCAGAGAAGCAAACAGGACCACAGAATGCTTACTAAGTGAAAAGCAGAGACGCAAGACTGGGAGCAACAACCGGTAAATAAATGCTGCACATATTTGTAAGTATAAAAAAAGCATTCAATGCACTTGAATGCAAAAAACATAGTTCAAAAAACATAATGCACCACTGGCAAACATGTACCTTAAATATGGTTATGACACCCAGACTCGTACTCCAGGAATCGCCACAAAGTCACGCTTTTCTGATTTTCAATCGCCGAGAAAAAGAGAGAAACTACGACAAACACTCAAAATAAGCCAGAGTTCAAAAACCAAGATATTGTTCTCGAACAGTTTTATTATTCCTATTTCAATAGTTAAAGCATGATTCATTATTGATTGTCTTGCTATGCTTTTAACAGTAATACACTATCGTTTACAATTGCTTTGCCTGTAATACACAGCAACTATATACTGTACATGTAGTTTGGTCTTAAAATTTTTTTAAGATTAACGACCCTTTTTTTATCTTCTTCCAGCAACCCACCTCCACCTCTGCTGCCCACACCCCCACCAGGACGTTCATTCCCACCCGGACGCCCACCCCCACCATAACCTCCACCCCCACCATGACCCCCACCCCCACCGTGACCCCCACCCCCACCAGTGACATGTCTTGCCACTGAGAAATTATATACAGAGTAATTAATCTATTTATGCGAATAATTGGTTCCACGAAACTGCCTGCAAATGGAAATCATATAAATGAAGCTTTAAGAAGCATGTTAACTAAGATAGAAAGTTTAAATTAAACTAAAGATCGTTTTAAAATATGGATACTTCAATATAAGAGGTTACGAATAACAAATTTTGTTTTTTGTATTCTAGCAGATCATCCTCCCAGTCGGATCTGGGACGACAACCGCCGTGAAATTTATCAAGGACAATCGGAAGAATGTCTTGACTAGTGAAGGGGGATATCCTCCAACGACGGAGGATATACTTTGAAAAGTTGCTGAATCCTGTGAGTCATGGAGATCAAAGCCAAGAGCCTATACTTTGGGTCGGAAAATAGTCCTTCATTAGCAGAGGTAAGAATTGCTCTCAAATTGCTCTCAAATTGCTCTCGAATTGCTTCTCAAACCAGGCAAAGCTGCTGGAGAAATCCGGCCGGAGATGCTATAAAGCTCTGGACGATGAGGGCTGGCGTTGGTTGATGCGAGTTTTCAGGGTCGCCTGGCAAACTCCAAACTTCACCCATCAACAATGTGAAAACAAAACAAAACAAAACACAATCACTCATACCTAACTTTATTCCACCCAAATTTACCCCGCTCCTCCTCAAATTTCCACTCCTATTCAAATCGAAAAATTAGCTAAACTTCAAATTGCTATTCCTTTTGTGAACTTCCTCGCATATCAACGCTTTTCTCTATCAACAACTTGCAAAATCGAAATCTACCCCCATTCTCAACATTAAAAAACGCAACCTTTCCTTTTTCACGTTTTACCTCAACTTGGACAACTTCCATAATTTAATTTGTTCATTACTAGTTATGTAAATTAAATAACTATCATTAGTAAATGTATACAAACATCGTTTAACTACCGTTCACAAAAGTCGTAATTAAATTCATTACCATTAGACAACAATTTTGACACCATTTCGGAATCTGATCCAAGCCACAGCTTAGCGTTATCAATCAGTAGTCGGATCAAATTTATATATTCGTATAAACTGGTTAATGATATTTCCCTGTATAACAATGAAGTGAAACTATAATTCCCGCTAAAAACCATTGCAACACGACCTTTTTACCACGTAAAGTTCAACACCTTGAAATCCTAATCGGCATGCTGGCAATATAAACCACAGTGCCGACAAACTTAACCTTTGTATTCGTGGCTTTTACTTCTCTGGCTAAGCTGGCAAGGTACGTATCACTTATACTTTTCTTTTTACTAATAGTATGTTGCAACGATTAGAAATGGGCCTCATAAAATTATATTTCACCTACGCAAAATAAATACTACTGCTAACTCGAACTCTAGTATTAATCGGCGTTCCGAAGAAATAATTTTTTGAAAAACATTTTTTAACTAATAATATACTCAACGGGTATTTATTAATGCACATGCATGTCTATAACCTTAAATTAGACAACACATGATGGTTTATTTTATCCATTGTTAATTCAATACAACGCAGAACACAATTGTCCACACTGTTACATAAAAATTCGTCATATTTAGAAAAATAAAGATAACGGCGGTTCATCAAAATATTACGACTAACCATTCAACAGATTGCACGTCTAGTTGCTTATTTAAGTATATTTAACACTTGTAATAATATATATTGTTTTATACCATTGATAATTGAAAATCTGTAACACTATACAACTGAGAACAATCGTAGCAGATGTCAGTTTTTAAATTAATCAACTCAGGGTTACTCAAAATATTGTTATAAACAATATTTTGAGTAACCAGCTAATATCATAAGCATAAAAGTTATTAATAATTAAATATGAATACATACTCAAAATATATGTACAGGTTATAGTTGTGTATACCATTGTTCGTTGCGATTCTACACAACACATTGACTTGAAAATTAAAAATTGGAACAAAATGAAAAAACAAACATACAAAAACATCAGTTTAACCAATGATTAAAACTAACTAGTCAACAAAATAGCACTTTTAGGTGCTGATTTATTTATATTCAACGCGTTATACGATCGATGAAAACTGTCATTGATAATTTAATATCGTGAATAAGAAGATAAGCAGGTGTAATGGTTAGCTAACTACGCTAGTATAAGCTGCGAAACTTAAAAAAAAAAGTATATTGAACTAACTATTAGCCTACAATCATCTAACCATAAGCTATGTTGAAATACGGTACTTATATCATAGCTTCAGTGCCAAACACAAGCACAACTAAAGACAAGGCCTAGTTAAGCGACTTATGTTTTACACTTTACCGAAGTTTGCACTTAAAGTTTAAAAACGAATGGCTGAATTCTGATTGATCAAATTTACACTTCGTGGAAAATTGATTTTAGGACAGTAAGGATGACGTCGAAACCATCCATGTGGTTATTGCTCATGGTAGTGGTTGTTTTCTGCGTCGTGCATCAAACACTTCAGGAATAACAACAAGTGCAACATCACCATTCACAAGGTGAAAACAAGAATTGTCCACGATAAGTTGCAACACGTACACTCAATAATAGACAAGAAGAAAAAATATAGCGACTATTTAAATAAAAAAAATCAGCGGGTAGACAACCCTTCATTGCAATGAAGTTATCTTAGTTTTAGTTGTTTGAATTGTTAATTTAAATACCAAGATGCATAATAAAAAAAATAACTTCACTGCGTAGTATAAGTACCATTCAGAGAAGCTGTTGTAACATTATCCTGCGTTTTAATCACTATCGTTGGATCAATTTTTATTTAAATTGGATTGATGGAAATAAATGAAATGATATGATATAATATGTAGATTATGACTAAATAGAACACAACATATAAATTTTGCTTGTGAGCGGAACCGTGACCCTGGTCTAGTTTTTGTTTTAATGTATCTTCGTCCAAATTTTTATTTCTTAACGTCAACTGGGATTAAAGTCACTGTTCATTTAACGTATGGTCACTGCTGTATACAGGGTGAGCCTTGTATTATCGAGTTATTTTCAATTTTGGCAGGTTTTACTCATTGATTTCTCCTATTTTTTCGCTATTGGTTTTTCGATAAATTCAACTGCCTACAACTTTTTAAATACCAGTTGTTAGATTCTTAGTTTCCGGTGTAACAATGCGATTTCTTTAAATTCTACTTCAAAGATAATGCAAATACCGCCACTGTAAAGTGCCTTATAAAAGTGATATTATATCCAAAACTAAAATTTTTTTCATTATAATAGCCATTCTAGTGTTCCCATGAGTATTGAAACACCCCATTGTATATTTTATTTGTAGCGGAATTCAGATACGGAGGAGGATTTGGAGGTTATCCTGGCTTTTCACGTCGTGGTTTTGGCAAATATGGCCGCTATGGTAGATATGGCAGTTATGGTCTTACTGGTGAAAATAGTGGTTTATGACCGTTATGGCGGTTTGGGCCGTTATGGCGGATATGGTAGACTTGGTAGATATGACGATTATGACCTTCCTCCCCGTCATCATCTTCGAGTGAATCATACGAAGACGATCTCAAACCAGGAGTTGATAAAAGTGAAAAGGACTATTGGCTAAACAGTGGTTATCCTTATGATGGTGTATACGGTAGATACGGAGGATACAGTGGGTAATGGATTCAAGTTAATTAATTACAAGCATACGTCTTTTGCTCTTTCGTCACTTATAAATTTCACGGAAATACTTCGACTTTCGTCGTTTTGCTCCTTCGTTACCTATAAATGTATACAAACAATTTCTAATTTTTCACCACCGAGTGTCATCGATGTTATTTTTTGTTCTAGTTCCAATTAATTAATTGTATCTGATTGTTTCGACAGCAGTACAGTGCAATACGATACAGTAATTAATACACGGTTTACTTAGATTTGTGTTTTAATGCAGTATTTAGTACGTTTTACCTAATGCCCAAATATTGTGTTCAAGTTTTAAAAACCATACGGTTCTCAATTTGGGTTCTCAAGGTACTATGATACGTGATAGTTCATCGTCTACTTAACAAATTAACATTTAATTTTTTACAATCCTTTATTTAACTTCACTTGTTCGTTGCGTGTGTCACACACGGTGTGTGTGTGTGTGTGTGTGTGTGTGTGTGTGTGTGTGTGTGTGTGAGATAGTGTGAGTGTGAGTGTGAGTGTGCGTGTGTGTGTG
>JAQIWH010000825.1:0-39877 GCA_034695005.1 Cryptops parisi | reverse complement strand
GGTCGCTGTCTGTCTATTTGGGTTTGTTCACTTGTTTAGCAACGACTAATTAACTTTTGGTGAACTCTGGCAAATCAACACAATCAGTGGCTGCACGCAAAACAAAGAACATTTCATATCTAAACTTAACCATGTTTCTTCGTGCTCTTCTAATTTTGCCCTTTTGTAGCAGCGAAAAAATCATCAATAATGTTGTCAGCAATTGCAAAGACCCAACAATCTCAAATGTAAATGAACGCATAGTGATGTGACTAATGGGGAAACTAGCTTCGGATTAAAACGTCTTCATGGACTATATCATCCACACCCGCAATTACACAAAATCACATAACATTACTTGTAACTGCCAATTGAAACAGACACAAAAAAACACAAAAAAATAAAAATTATAATGTTTAGTTGTCATTTCAAAATGGTCGTGAACGGCATACTTCTTTTGACATAAAACTTATATATTTTTCATCCGTACCATTAACGTGTGGATTTTCTAAACTGCCCTTTATATAAAAATAGCATCTTACAACATGCTGTAAACTCCATAATTAAGCTGTCAACTTTACATATATTATATGTATATAATAAATATAAAAAAATAAAGAGTCGAAAAATCAGTGGTGAATAACGAAGCCATTTTTTTTCATCGAGTTTGCGTAACGGCAATTATAAAATTTTTCAACGTAATGCTCGAGCATTGATGAATTGGTGAAGAATCAACTTTTTTTTTCAAACGTGTCAATCTAAAATGTTAATTTCCGGTAATTCTTAGTACCTTAAAAAAAAAAAAACCTAAACAAGTTACTCTGTTATTTTTGGTTATATCTATTAACTAGGAACTATGATTAAGAAGTGCTCAATTTATAAGGTTAAATTCTGCAAAAAAAAAATTCGAAAATCGCATAAGTAAAATAGTAAATTAGCAATTTAGTCACTTGCGCATCACTACACAAAAAATAATTAAAATCGCATGATGGTGAAATTTTCAATCCAATTTTTTCAAACGTGTCAATCTAAAATGCAAATTCCTTGTAATGTTTAGTGCCGTGGAAAACAAGTGACACTGTTAGTTTTAGTTATATCTATTAGGTGACTATGTAGAACTATAATTGAAAAAAATATCCTCGATTTATGCGAAAAAATGTTGGAAAAAAGTTAAATTCTGCAAAAAAAAAAATTCGTATAATTCGAAAATCGCATAAGTAGAGAGGGGAAGTAGCATTCAGTCATTTGCGCATCGCTACACAAAAAATAATTAAAATCGCATAATGGTGAAATTTTCAATTCAATTTTTTCAACCGCGTTAATTTAAAATACCAATTTCCGGTATTTCTTAGTACTGTAAAAAAACAAGTTATGCTGTTATTTTTAGTTTTATCTATTAACTAGAACTAAATTGAAAAGTCCTTAATCTTATGCGAAGATAGATAGTTTCTAAAAATAAAATCTCGTATAAATCAAAAAACACATAAGTAGACAGGTGTAGAAGCATTCATCCACTTGTGCACCACTGCATGGGAAAAATAATTAAACTCGCATAACATCGAAATTTTCTCGCCTATAAGAAACTAGAAGAATTTTTCTCATCGCATATTAGCGAAACCAGTTAACTAGACGAATAACTCGATAATTCCCATCACTGCACAAAATCACATAATATCGAAATTTTATCTCCTATAACGATCATCTGGTAAAAATTTTATCTCCTATATCTGGTAATATTTCTCATTTCGCATATTAGCGAAATCAAATCACATATACGAATAACTTTAGAATTCCCTCACTGAAAAATCCTCTCACAAAACCGCTTTATAATTCCTTACAAATATTAGAATGCTTTATAATAACTTTTTAGAACTCCCTCATAAAACCGCATAATATCGAAATTTTTTCACTTATAACGAGCATCTGGTAAAATGTTTCTCTTCGCATATACGATTAACTCGTGAATTCCCTCACTGCACAAAATCGCATAATATCGAAAGAATTTTTCTTTTATAAACGGTAAAATTTCTCTTTTCGCACATTAGTGAAATCACACATATACGAATAACTCGAGGATTCCCCCTGTATATTAATAATGATGTTGATCATGATTACCATTAACAAGCATTTTGTATAAGAGTGACAGACACGCAAAACCTTTTTGGCTGAAGATGTATCAGCACATTCCGCGCACTTTTTGTACTTAACAACTTTCCTCAAACACCTGCTGAGAGTATACACCGAGAATACCTGATGAGAATTAAATATTCATTGTTAGTCACCAAATTTGGTCAACAAGATTAATTATGAAAGACAACTATGCCGACTACTGTGGAAAATCGAAACCAATTTTTTGTTATTTTAAATTCTAATCCTCTGATACTAATTAGAGATACATAATCGCATAATAAATAATTCCAAATGCATTACATCGCATATTGAAATGTTCAACTTGTGCGTTATAATCGAGTTAACATGAAAATCGTCAATATTGAAGCATCGAAGTAACACACGGAATGTCATGTTTGCTCCTAGTCTTGTCATGTTTTTCATGGAAATATTTGATAACGTGGTCACTGACACCATCTTGAAGAAAAAAAGGGATAAAATCCAAAATGTCTATAACAAAAAAAAACAGTTAGCCCACAGCAAAAAACTGATGCAATTAAATTGACCATGAATTTGAAGTTGCCCTACAACCCATTTCATCACCTTTCAACGTATAGTGCTTTCGAATATTTTGCCGAATAAAACTTTAAAATTATCCAATTATGAGTAATATGGGTGTTTTTACAATATTAGTTATACGTCCTTTATTTCAGGGGATAGTCCTTTATTTCACCGCGCTGTCCTTTACCTTCATTCATTTTTGATTTGTCCTCTATTTCCTTGATTTTGTCCTTTATTTTATTTCCTCGTGATTACTGTGAGGTGATGAGCGAATCAAAATATCTTTTCATACACTTCATATTAGCTTCACTTGTGAGCATAAAGCGAGAATCGCATAAATCGAATTCGCATAAATTGGAATTTGCATAAAACAAAACTTGCAGAAATAGAATTACACGAAGACACCGAATTACTCAAAAGATCGCATTGATCGAAATTGGCATAAATCAAATCTTGCAATAAGCTACAATGGAACTACAGTCTTTTAAAACTCGCATAAATCGAATATTTAATTAGTCAAAGTTTATTGCATAAATCTAAATTTGCATAAATTAAAATTCGCATAAATGGAAACTCGCAGAAATAGAAAATAGAATCACTCAAAACTTGCATAAAAATCGAATACCTGAAAGATTGCATGAATCTAAATTCGCATAAAACGAATTCCTGAAAAGCATTTCCTCTTGTCCTTGATTTTCGTCATATAAAACGGTGTAACTTATATTATTACGTCAAATCAATATCAAATTATAACTAGAATACAGGGTGTTTGTTCCTGAAAAATCTAGTCAAATTTCAACCAAAGACGTCAAAACAAAGCAAGAAGCCCATATAAACATTGGGTCCGGAAACGCATACACATTTGCTACACAATAAACCTATACATTTACGTGATTTCACCTCAGAAGGGAAGAATTTACGGACCCATGTTTATATGGGTTGTTTGCTATTGAATCCATACATAACTGTATTCAAACTCTTATGATTCAAACCTATCAGCCACAATGTAATTTATCAGGGGTTAGCTCGCTATCTCCATTTGTTATAAAATAATCTCAAAAACATTTCTTTCTAACAACTCGAAGTATGTAAATGATTATAATTAAAAAATTTACCATCACAACTATTACAACATTTTAGCCACTTCCTCACCCAAGTTTCTAGAAGAACACTTCGTAAATCATCAAGGGCAAACTTCTTCTAAAAAATTCATCACTACAGCACAACAAGAACCACCATATAAATTATGTCACACCACCGCCATGATAAGATTTTGCTATTAACTCTCCGCACGATCTTTCTTTCCTGTGGTTAACTTTAACTATGCCTCCTGAGTCATAACTAGCAATGTTCAGTCATTACCAGCATCGGTAAACTAGCTATATGCAAAAAAGCAGATATATCAGAACAAGTTTCTTTTGGGTGTCGCAACTTAAGGTCTTTTATACCATTCCACATTTTAATCTTTTCGAATCTTGGAAGATTAAAATCCGAAAGCCTCGAGGATGTAATTTAATGAACTTGAGGGATGCGGTTCAAAGTTGTGTGAATAATCACCGGGGAGTTTTGGAATACATTAACGAGACCAGTTTTCAATAAGTAATAAGCCCGATGCCTTAACAGTGATAAATATACGAATTTGCAACGCTAAAGATGTTCGTGTTTCACAATTAAACGTAGGTTATTTCGTAGCAATCAGACGTGAAATGGATGCGATTAAATGTCTTCCCAGACTAATAATTTAATGCCAATGAAGTAATCCAGTGTTAGATTCTTAAATCAGTTTTCTTAACATGCTCTTGTCCACGTGTCAAGAACGTGTACAGTGTGTCCGAGAATTATCTTCACAATAATTTATATCCATATATAAAATTGTAAAGATAATATTAGGACCTATGTTTGCATATATGTATGTACCGAATAGAAAAATATATGTATATGCTACTGGCAATGTATAAAATCGAGGCAATTTTATGAAGTGCCTCGCCTCTTGTATGAAACGATAATTTGTGTATTTTACAGTATACAATTATTTTAGGTAAGTTTAGGTTTAATTTACAACATTTTCTGTAAAAAAAATTTGAATCCAAACTTAGGCCTAAATTCTCGTATAAATACAGTAATCATCATATTGTACATGGCAAAAATAAAGTGCTTTTTAAGAATACGTTTTATGCGAATTTAGATTTTTGCGATCTTTCAGCAATTCGATATTAAATTTATGCAAATTTTTAGTAATTTTATTTTCAATTTATGCAAGTTTCGATTTATGCAAATTTAAATTCATACAAATTTAAATTTATGCGATTTTAAACTAATAAAATATTCGAATTATGCGAGTTTTAAGACTGTAGTTTCATTGTAGATTACTGCAACATTTGATTTATGCGAATTTCTTATTTATGAGAATGTAGATTAATGCGATCTTTGAGTAATTCGTTATTCAATTCGTGTTTTGTGTTATTCCATTTCAGATTTTTGCAAGTTTTGATTTATATGCCAATTTCAATACATGCAAATTCGATTTATGCGATTCTAGCTTTATGCTCACGCACAAGTGAAGCTAATATGAAGCGTTTAAAATTTGTTATTTGCTCATCACCTCACAATAATCACGAGACAATAAAATAAAGGACAAAATCGAGGAAATAGAAGACAAATCAAAATAAATAAATAAGTAAATAAAGATAGAATAAAAAACTGTCCTCTGAAATAAAGGACATAAAGTCCCCGTATGTATAACGTAACTATTACAATACTAATTTCATACAATTCCTAAACCAGGCTAGGCATTCTATAGAAAGTCTGCATTTTGTACATTGCCAGTAACATATAAACACGCACGCACACATACAAAAAATGTATAATGTAAGTGCAACAATAGTCAGGTTAATTAAACGAAATTCATCAGGCCTATTACCCAGAAGTTTGACATCAAAAATCACCGAAAAGTCATTTAATGATAGTTATACAAAACTATTCTATAAATATAGCGTACAATCAAAAATCAATTTTAAATCTATGAAAAACTATCATTAACGTAAACTTTGATGGCATGTTTGCAATTCCTCTAAAACCAAAACTTGTAAACAACTCATCAGCTGCACAAAGACCTCAGGTGAAATGATTTCGAAATTCGAATCTGATGCAAGTTATGCAGCAATTTAATACAAAAAAAAATAAAACAAAACAAAATAAAAAAGATTACTAGTTCCAGCAGAAAAATCATGAACCATAAATTAAAATCACCGCTAACACTCGATACTAAAAAGAAAATGTTTTGAGCTCATCATTTCCTAGTTTCAGTTTAGAACCTACTACAAATCACTTAGTACATTTGGCTTTTATTGTTTCCATTTCAAGTCATTTTTAGTGGATATTAACAAGATTGATTCATCTATGAAAATGTTATTAGTGTTGGAATAAAATTGATGTGCTTAGTTTGTTTACCTAACACAAACAAAGAAGGATTGCATCACTTAGCGGAAAAACTAGTTCTGCCAAGAATTCGGTAACATGTTCTAAAATTGCTGTAATAAATAATCGCATAAAATAAAAAGATCAAAACGATATTTTTTTTGTGCTACAAATTTACATAATACTGTAAAATATTTCGGTACTTTTCAGTTAACCGCGAAGCCGCATGTGGCGCTAGTGCAAAAAAACGTGACTACATGTAAGAACTTACCTGTACGTGTAACTATTAAGTGTGAAAAGTATCACACTCGAAGGGCATACAAAACTATGTTCAAGATCTAGTCAACTTATAACCACAGATGCTACACATCAAAACAAAACAACTACACCATCAACCCATATAAACATGGGTCCAGAAATGCTTACCTTTTAAGATAACACAGGGTGAAGTCACGTAATTGCATAGGCCTATTGTAATCACTTTAGTTGTACAAAGGATTAAGCATTTTACACTCATGTTTATAGGAAATCTTTTATTTGTTTTGATGCATAGCATGACTACATGTAAGAACTTAACTGTACATGTAATTGGTATTACACTCGACATTTTAACTTAAATCACAGCTGCATACAAAACTATGTATGTATGTACAGTACTGTAGATTCAAAGCTTATATACAGGATACAGGGTGTTATTAAAAAGTTGTCAAAATTTTAACCACAAATGCTACACATCAAAACAAAACAACAAATAAAACCAACAACCCATATAAAGATGTGTCCAGAAATACTTATCTTCTGAGATAATAAGTCACGTAATTGCATAGGCCTATTGTCTCAATTACTGTAGGTATGCAAATATGTACCCATGCCCATGTTTTTATGTGAAGTTTTTTGTTTTTGATGCATATAGCATCATCTGCGATTATAATTTGACTAGGTCTTTCAGGAAAACCCTGTATAATCTGCATACTCACACATCACGCTGATTCAGCTTGAATAATTATATCTTAACTATTGTAGCACAAAATTTATCTTTGCCTAACAGCAGATTGCTTCAGACAAAGTAGTACCGTACTAACAAATGCACAATTAGACTGTGCATAGCGATTACCAAATGCGGATATGCAAGAAGAACTTTGAAGATGAAATTATATTGATAAGTTTGGTCACAATTTCTATTGATGCTCTAACAACATAATGGCAAGAAAAAAATCTTGAAAATACATTTTTAAGATTTTAAGATTGTGATAGAGAACTGATTGTGCTTTTTTTGTTCTTCATTCAAAAAGTTTTAGCTTGAAAAATTGCTGACAGATCAAAAAATTTCAAGCAAGCGAACCGCAGTCAAGAGTCAAGTCGTGGGAACCAAAAGTGAACCTTTGGTATGTGTGCAATTGTCCAATTTCTGAACATCATATTCGCATATTCTTTAATCACAAAAGAAAACACACAGTATGCTTAGAAAAATTTAATTATAGAACAGCAGAAGTACAAATTACCTGGGAGGACTAAAAGTTTCTTGACCAAGCATTATTGTATAGAGTTTGCCTATGAAAAAGACAGTTATGAATGAAATGACCTTACCACACACAAGAAAAGCATTTATTTTAAACGAAACGACAAGAATAAATTAAAATACCCTGTATATGAAAATGCAATTTTTATTGTGCATTTCTACATTTCACATCATGGTGAGAATCATTAATTTTCATTAGAAAGAAGTTGGCGGTAATTGCTCAACAAACAATTGAATATGATTTACCAACATGAGAATAAAAGAAAATTTTTAACAAACTTGGTGATTCGTTTCAAACTCGAAATTCGATTCAAACCTAGTTCCTTGGCGATTCATAAAGTAGGCCTACATTGAAAATGCTTTTTAAGCATACTCTTTATATAGCCTACTACATATACTGTATGTACGTACATAATGCGAAAAAAAATCCATTTTTGATTTATGCGAAATTCAATTTGTGCGAATTAAAACTTATGCAATTTCTGAGTAATTTTGATATTCAATTTATGCGTGTTTTGAGTAATTCCACTTTTGATTTCTACAAATTTTGAATTATACGAAATTAAATTTATGTGATCGTCATTCGATATTTTATTTAAGTGAGTTTTGCGAATAATTCCATTTTTGATTTCTGCAATTTTCGATTTATTTATTTATGTGGTTTTTGATTTACGCGAAAGACTTATGCAGTTCTCGTTTTATGAGTTGTTTTGGCACATTGGACTATGCAGTATATTTTCATAAACGACTGTAGATGGCAGAATACGTTCAATTTCCAGCTCACTCACAAATTTACAAGTGAAGCTAATATAAAAGGTATAAAAATACAGTAAACCCTCGATTCAACAGATTTCAAAAATAACGTACCCATAATCAACAAAATCCAAAACATGTGAAAAGAAATAATTTTGTCTTGACGTATTGTTCCTGAAAAGTCTACTCTAGTCAAATGTTAACTACAGATGCTACACATCAAAACAAACAAACAAAACAACTCTTATAAACATGGGTCCGGAAATGATTCCTTTGCGAGACAACACAAGGGTAAAGTCACATGCATAGGCCTATTGTCTCATAGTCGCTGTTGGTATGAAAATCAGTACGCATTTCCGGACTTATGTTTATATAGACTTGCATTTTGATGCCAAATTTTGTGACATTTTTGCATGCATATTTTTTATGTTTTTAGTGCATATTAATCCGAGGTCTAGTTATCATATGAAATTGTGTTAAAATACAACTCTAGTACATGTACTGCAAGTAAAATAATTATATTTCTAGTACATGCAAAGTTAATACATAACAGTTGTACCGTACACTTTGCGTAAACACATGTAAGGTAATTTATGTTATAACATATACAATCAATTATACAGACCAAAGACCCTCAATAATATATTGAGGGTCTTTGATACAGACGAATACATTATAAAACTTTATCTAAAAGAAACGAAAATTTAACTGAATTCCTATTTTAAGTTTAATTTACTGTTTTTGTCTTTCAATCATAAAATACGTTCTTATGTATCAGAATTAGGAATAAGAATTGTCGGACACAAATTCTAATCCTGCAAAGGTGTAAGTCATAAACATCAGCACCTAGTTTCTTCACATACATTATAATAGTCAGTGATAAACCAACTACTGAATGAACGTAAAATTTCCTTGGAAACTGGAGGGTGGTCATTTAGAACCACTAGCGTAAGTTGACTGGGTTCTTTTCAATATTATGAGCTTTATAAATATACCTCTGATGGAAATATTAGTATAACTATTTCTACACAATTTATGTATTTTTTGGTATTTTTGCTTTTTAACAATTTATTTCAGTCAGTTTTCTTGATTACTTTAAAAAAACATTTTCATTTCACGAATCGTCATCAGTAGGTATGGCAATGAGATCATCCATGTTACTTGTTGATATGTGACACTGAACATGTGGCTTAACGCTTAAAACTTAGATCGTCATCATTATGATGAACAAATATTATTCATAAACAGATAAAAGTATTAACATTTTTAGTATTATTTAATTTTGCTAGTTTTATTTATTTATTTTTTTTTGATATACAGTGAAATCCGGTTATTGTGATCACTTTGAGAGTATTGAGACTAGTGCGTTTGATAACAATAGCCCATTGATAACATTGAGATATGGAAATCACAGTCTTAGAGACTTAGACTGACTGATAATGATAACAATAGCCGAATGATAACATTATTATCCGTGATTATAACAACCGGATTCCATTGTATTTAGAAATTCCTCATATCAGGAAGTATGCCCATATTTTACGGACATCGCACACTTCCAAGTCTAACCATCGACTTTGACTCTAGAAATTATGATATTATAGCATTAATGTAATGGATGAACAAAAAGATACGTATTGTACTTACAAAATTGCACGCCATTAGCTTGTTCAATGCAACATCTACTTCAAAGTCAATCTTGTCCAAACTTGAGCAACCATGGAACATGCAAATTTCCAATCGAAACCAATCTCCTAGGAATAAAACACAAAAACAAATACTAATACAAATTGGTATAATTTTTATATATAAACATTTACGGCCTATTATTTACTATGAACAAATGACCATTGTAACAAAACCAGTCACAACGAGTCAGTTGTGTTCTTAAAACATGGTCGTGATGAGTTCTTAATGGAATGTAAGAAACATCAGATCAAAGCAACAGATAAGCAATTTATTCAAAAATTTACTTACCAGCACATAGTAATTAGATAAGAGACACTGTACGTCTATACATATATTTTTTTTTAAAAAAAAACAAAACAAAAAAAACAAAAAAACAACGAATATGTTCTACAAATACATAAAATGACATCAAAAAACCTAGCACAAGAGAGAGTTTTGTGTACACGACTAGGACAGAGCGAACATATGGAGTTGAAAAAACGTCCGCTGCAACATATTTCTGCATCAACAGTAATAAGTATAATAAATATTGAAACCTACACAGCAACTTGTTTTTAAAAACTTGAGAATGCTCGGTTCATTATATATATATAAAAAAAAATTATTACAATAAAAAAATAAAATAAAATTGTCCATAGAAACAAGCAATGCTGAGCGAAATGAAAAATGATAACAAAATAAAACACACACAAAAAAAAAGTGATTCGCATAGACCTACTGTACCATTAAATTCAAACCATAGCTTTACGCCACATTATGAATGTTACTTGTTTTTCTTATGACAACAATAGTGATATATATATAATATATATATATATATATAACAAACTAAACAGGTACTAGAGTTAAGAGAAAGATTAGATATAAAAAACTAGTTTTAGACAAGGATATTATTAAGCCCAAAAAAGTTTTGGAAAGTTGTTGTTTGTTTTTTCTTCACTAAATCACTATACAAGATGATTAACTTTTTCTTTCTTTGGGGGGAGAGGAGGGGAGGGGGGGAGATGTGGTTGATCTGTTTGTTTTTTAAAACTCGTGTTGTATATAGAATTGTACAGAAATTGGAAATTGTTATTTGGTCAACCTCTAGATTTACATATTTTACAAACATGAGTAACATTTGGTTTTACCTCGAGCAAACAAAATGGTACTAAATACTGATCTTGACTTATAATATTTCTTAGTATTATTATTATTATTATTTCAAATAAAAAATGATAATATAAAAATAACCATCTTTCCCTGGGTTATGTATGTTATGAAACTACACCATCACTGTCAGCGAAATATGATGCACAACGCAATGCCATTCGATTTATTTATATTTTCATTATTATTATTATTTCAAAAAAAGTTTTTAGGGGTTAGAAAAAATGGTAAACGTTGAACTTTGATTTTTTTGTTGACAAAAATTCACATTTCGCTGACAGTGAAACGACCCATTGTTTCATTGTGTTAATTGCTTCGAATTTTCCCTTTCATTGAGCATGAGCATATTATATCTTCCCAGCTGCATACAACAAACCTAACAAATATGATTTTTCAAAAAATTCAAAACAAAAATGGGACCTTTCCTTTTAGTTCACCTTCGCTGTGTGAGTATCATTGAAAAGCTCAAATGGCAATATAATAAAAAGAAACAGTCTGTTGTTTATTTTAACTGATCTCTATACCCATAGTTACCAGTTTAAGTTAGTTAAAAACAATTTTAAAAAATCAAATGCAACAGCAGTCAACAATAGAGACTCACAAAAACCACTAGAGGTGAACTAACAGGAAAGATACAAAAAAAAAGGGTACAATTTTTTTTTGTGTAATTTAATTAAAAATCAAATGTTATACTTTTTTAAAAAAAAATATTCACAAAATAAAACTGCCAATCACATCATTATTCCTACTTTTTCCAATATTTAAAAAAATAATGATTAAAAAAAAAAAGATAACAAAAAACAAAATAACAAAATCGGCAACACATAAATGGTTCAAAACACAGTAATTTGAAAGTTAAAACAAAATAGTTGGAAAAGATTATGCAGAAAAAGAGTTTGATAATATACTATAGAAAAAACCATTATTCTACTCATTTAAAACATCATCAAAGTTGTATTATTTTTTTTTTTGTTTAAATCCCAATATTTACAATATATACAAATGGGTTGTTGTTGTCGTTGTTATTTCTGCTCAGATTCAATTTCATCAGATAGAAGATCCCTATACATAAAACATCTGTTCCCTTAACTCTTTTTATTTTTGGTGATTTTTTAACTGTCAATTTTCCATGCCATTTAAAAAAAAATTTAACATTTACTATTTTGTATCAATCTATTTTTTGTATCAACAATAATAAACTCAATAATAATAAGCGTTTACTTTTGCAGCAATTCTAACACACTTCATCATGGCTTGTAGTGTATGCAAATCTTTAAACTGATGGAACAAGACACAAGATGGAAACCATTTTGTTTCAACTAACAAGATTCTTATAAATAAAAAAAGAAAACAAAACTTTCTATAGGCCTATGCTGTTGTCAACTAAACAAATAACAAACAGTGTTTTTATAACAAACTATTTTAGCTATAAAAAATCCAGCAACAAGAGCAACTTTTCCAGTGTCGTGCATCTTTGGCGCGTTTCTTCAAGATGAAGGCGCCATGTTGAAAAACTTAAAAAAGCGACGGACAAGAAAAAACTGCAATGGTCCACACGAGCTTTTTTGTTCAATTTTTCTTTTGCAAATAGAAATGGTTTATATGGTAAACTTAAAAAAGCCCGAGAATCTGCTATCCAATAAGAATGTATAGTATTGCATAGCTTCAACGATGGCTTTTTCAGGGGGAAAATTTTTTTTAAAATTCAGCCTCATTCGTTGTTTTCATTTTTACAAAAAAAAACACAAAATTTTTGGTTTGGTACAAATTTTTTATGTGGAAAATTTTTCGTATCAAAGAAGTTGTTTTTAACTAATTTTTGAAATTTTATCATCAAGAGTTTGTTAATACATTTTTTTTTTTGGGTTATCTCATTTGTACTGATACTGTTGCAAAAAATCCACAGTATGCATATATCGATTGCATTTTTTTACAACGCTATTTTTTGTTAGAAAAAAAATGGCGTTACAACCACCTAGGTGGTACCTACATCACATCTCTCTTTATTTGGGTGAAATGGTTATAAAATACCAAAATTGAAAATAATTGAAAATTTTTTTTTTCAACAAATAGTCATCATCATCATCATCATCATCATCATGAAAACTAAAAATCAAAAACTGCTCTTCTTGGTAAAATGAGCTATCGTCGTTTTTCTTTTACGTCTATACATAAAGTTTGAAATGTCAAATCTTTGAGAGGAATGGAAAAATAAAAAGCAATAGAAACAATACAAAGACGTATATATAAAAAAATCAATACATATTTTCATCAAAGAGTATTGTTATTAGTTAAGTTATTTGGGCAGTGGTTGGTCGTAGTTATATGACTATGATTCTTGAAGTGGTACTAGTTGGCAACAAGAATTGTTTTCGTGGACTGGTTGTTTGTTTGTTTGTTTGTTATACGTTGATTAGTTTTTCATGTAATGTTGTATAAATGTGTGAGCATTTTGTGTTAAAGAGCTGGATGATGTTTGATGAAATTGTTTTTAAGCATGTTATAAATTTTATATTGATTTATATTGATATCATTTTTATTTTGTTGATTTAGTTTTTTGTTTTTTTTATGATTTACATGAATCCGATGAAAAATTTGTTCCAATAACGTTTTTCATTTAAATTTTTGTTTTTATACAACTGTACAATAAATTACATGAAAATTCTATACATGCTTAACGACTGGATGGCATTTCTCATCTGTTTTCATTATTATTATTATTTTTTTTTAGAGAAATTGTAGCAAAAACAAATTACAAAATTCATCAATATAAATAACCAAAACTCGCGTTTTTTTGCTTAAAATTTGAGCTTTTTCTGAACACTTTTGTTTTCGATTTCGTGAACAGACGTTCTACACGCATTTTTACAGCTCACGTATCGATTTTACTTTGCATTAAAAAAAAAATAATAAAATAAAAATTAGAAAATGTATGTACAATATTGTACATTCGATAGTTTCTGCGATTTTAATTTTTTTTTTCGATGTAACATTATGAACAAACAATTATCACTAAAGTCTAACTACATAACAAGACGACTTTCCATTTACATGAATTCAAACAAACAAAATTTTTCAAGTTAAATAAAATTTACCAAATTTTTTCAAGTGTAAAAAAAAAATTTACTAATATTTTTATTTTGAGTCGCGTTAAAAATATTTTGATAATTTAGCTCTTTAAAAAACAAATTAAAATTAAAATAAAATCGATTCGAACTGTTTTCCTCCATCAAACGGGGACGAGATATATGTAATGTAATTTTGAGCATTCATTTTGTGCTCTTCAAACGAAACAAAAATCGTGTAATAACTCAACGACGATGACGTAATCTAAAATATATACAACACACAACAATCATAGTGTTGGTATATTTAATGATTTAGAAGCACATTTTGTATTTTATGTGCTGTGAATCACGAGAAGCGGTGGAATTGACGCATTCTAAACACTGGAACACAGAACGGAACCATCAGCCCGTTTTTCACTGCCATTTTTATCGCCGGTGTGTGTTTAACGCCACAGGTTGAAGTTTCGTCAGCGAGTTTCCAATATTTGTAAAATACGTTCTTCAATCCATTTTGTGTCGCTTCCGTGACTTGATCAAAAAAACTACGTAATAAATTTGTTTTTTTTATACATCATGAAAATGTTAATGTCAAATATGTATCTAAAACATTTGGTTTGTTTTTTTAAAGAGTTTAACGAGTGGGGAGAAGGGCTTGTCAACTGACTTCTATTTGGTTTAGTACTAAATTCACTCTACACTGACCCAATACGTGTATACGAAGTAAAGTTACAAATATACTATGAAAAAGTTTTTGTTTTTAAAACATCAATTCTCACATATGGTTTTTTTTTAATATGTTAATAATGCAATGAAAAATGTTAACGATGCTTTGAAACCTATTCTGGAAGCAATTCATGGAACACCGACACCGAGATTGATTTGTTTTTATATCACACACGGAATGACACTACTAGTAAAACAATTTTTTTTTTGGTTTTTTCAGTTATTTCAAAAAAAAAACAAAAAAAAAAACAACTAAATTTTTTGAAGAAAACAAAAGCGTCTTTCTCAATGAAAAACTCAAAATCCTTCAAAATTATCATTATAACACACTTGTCTTATTATCTAATATATAAAAAAAAAATCAATTCCTACCAATAATTTTTGTTTTTAAAAAATTCGACAGTTTAAATAAAAAATGATCAGCTAAAAAAAAATAAATAAAATAAAAAACAAAAATTAAAAATATGCCACAAACTTTCGCTACAATCTACGAATTAAGCGAACATCGAAGCTTTTCACGAACATGATTCAGAATACGTAAAAATGAGACAAAGCCTGAATCGTACATATCTTGTTTTTTGTTTGCTTGTTTTTTGTCTAACTACTCAGTATACCCACAATATACTGTATAAGATATATATTAACGGTAGTACTCGAATAGTTTTTAATATCGATGAAGTGTCTTTTTTCACTCTGCTTGGTACAATAGTCAAAGGTTTTTTTTGCGTTCATCATCATCATAAAAAAAAAAAATCTTGCTTTACAAACATTTATGGAGAATCAGATCACACAATACGGAGCATGCCAAAGTACTGAGTTTTTTAGATCAAAAAAGTTAAAATGTAAAAATGACATTTAAAAAGATGGTACGGTACCGTTCATGCATTCACAGAAGCATTTAGTAGACAAATGAGCTGTAACACAGTGGTGTTAAAAACTTGGTTTTTTGTTTTTACGCTATATCAAATGATGGTTGTTGTGGTACTTTAACACTGGTTTTAGGATTAATGAATGGGGAGATAAATATATATATATATAGAGAGAGAGATTAAAAGAGATTTAAGAGATGGATAAAAGCAGCATAATCAGCTATTAAAAAAACTGAAATGCTTGTTTCGAAATGGCAGTGTTTCAACGTTTTCGTTCTCTGTATGTGGTTGGTACGTTCTCAACAGGTAACACGCATCAACAAAAAAGCTTTTTATAATAATAATTATTATTTTTGTTTTAGACATTTCCTTAATTTTTTTTGGCATTGTGCAGAAAAAGAAGTTGACAATGGGAAATGTCCCGACTTAATAACTGGGAGAAAAATTATTTTCCAGAAAAAAATGAAAAATATCCCTTTAAAATTTTCCTTGCTATGCAAGTCAAATGTAGGTATCTATATATAAAAAAAAAATTATAATGAAAAATTATAAAGTGTGAAGTAGTCATTTTTGTTCTTTCTTTAAAGAAATACATGTTACTTGAAAAAAAAAAAATCATCATCCGTCGTTAATAAATGGACTTTTATAGAATTTTTGTATGGCAATTTTGCTTTAAAAAAATTGGTCATGGTTTTGTGCAAAGAGCACTATAAAAATGCGAAATGGAAAGTGAGGAATGTATTATTATTTTTAAAATAAAATAAAATAACCAAAAAATAAGTGGTCGAAAAATTATTTCCTTTTTTGTTTCAAAAAATCGTGCATTTGTAGTTTCGGAACCGGTCTATTGCTGGATTGGAGATGTTTTAAAATGCCTTTCTGTGTACGATTATCATAGATAATATAGTCATCGAAGAATAGCTGCTGTAATGGCTATAATATAAATATGGAGGTTAAGTTACATAGTGATCACTCATTTAGCTATTACTGGTTCTGAATGTCAAAGTGTAAAGAACCGACCGTTGACTTAAGAATGGAATGAAAGGCAAAAATTGATAAAAAAAAAAATTAAAACCAAAAATAACAAAAAAAAACGTTATGTATGATGAAATGCCAAGACAAAAAAACAACTGATGAGAGTTATATAGTGAGAGAAACAAAGACAACGCATGATGCACAACTACCCACGATAAAAGTTTTCGAAACTGCGGCGTTTCTCATAGGACCACCCATAGAGCTTCGGTGGCTACGTTTGTTGTAGTGATTTCTATGTTTTTTAAGTGTAATTGTCATACACATTGAAATAACAGGCAAAGAGCATTGCAAACTCTTTGTTTTATATACCTTTGGTGGTAAAACATTGACACAGGTCCGAGTTCATCAAAATTTACTGATAGTCAGTCCTATTGAAATGAAAAACTTGCGGAAACCAAAGTTTGAAAAAAACAAAACAAAAAAGGGTGTCGAGTGAGTGCTCGAAAATATGATGGCTCGTGCGATTCATCTAGTTGGGCTGGACACGATAAGCATTCTTCCACACTCCGGCCAGCATAACTGATGAATGAAACCTGTAAAAGATGGTCAGCGGGATGCATAGACGTTGGATCGACAACCACGCCAGCTGGCCGTAAAACTCGAGCTGCACTGGGTTCACCACAACGCGCTGCAGTTCAAAGGTTTCGATGATGTACAGGGTTATATTGCAGATGAGCAGGAATGTGACAACCTGTCGACCGGGCTTGTTGCGCTCGTGCTCCGAGTTGCACGAGACGCGTCGGCTCACGTCCGCCACGAAAAGCGTCTGCACCGTCGCTTGCACGATGGTCAAGCAGCTAGTGATCAGCACCAGGAGGTTGGGCTCGCTGGTGAGCGACGACAGACCGCCGGCAATCAACCCGAAAATGGAATAGAGATACACGCCAAACGTGGCCAAGCGCAAAAACAAATCGGCCAGCAGATCGTAGCGGTCGACCAGGAAACGCAAGCTCTGAATGCGTGCAAAGCCCAAAATCATGGCAAGAAGGCTGATGGCCAGCACGGCGCTCTCCGACACATCAGCAAAATAGATGGCTAAGCGGTTGAATTGTGAATGACCGACAAGGACAAAAAACAGAATGAGACTGATGGATGCTGCCACGAGAATGATGAGTCCCAAAAACAGGCCCTTGCTGGAGCCAACACAGTCTACCTTGGCCACGCTACTTGAACTACTTGCCTTACTCGCCTCCCCGGGTGCCCCCTCGCCAACGGGCTTATCGGGACTTGAGTCGGTGGGCGACGTCACCGGTGAGGGTTCGGCTTCGACGTTGGATGACGACGACGATCGCCCGCGTCCAATATTCCGCCAAGTAATGTAGACAACACCGACAGCTACCACACAATACTGATAAAGAAGCGGGAAAAGATAGGGTGCAGAGTCGCTGACAATGGTACCCATGATGTCAACACGCTGACAAGCTGTTTCGTTAGTTTGGTTGCCTGAAGAGATGAAAAGAAAGGTCTTATTATCCAAGTTCCTTTATCCAAAACAAATTATGTGTCACATACACGCTCCACCATGAGAAGTCAACGTTTGATCACACACAGTCACTGGCAGAGTGCATCTTCTAACCAAGGGGAGGAGCTAATTCCAAACATATTTAAAACAACACTATTTCATTCAAAAATAATACTATATATTAGGACTGATTAATTTTCCAGGAGGAGATCCCCCCACTCACTCCGCCTCTGCATACAGTTTGAAAACATGTACATAACCATAATTAAACATGGAAATGGTATAGTAAACCTATCCGAGTTTCAGAAAAAAATTTACTTCACTGAAACTCCACAAACTCCTTTGGTGACACGAAGAATGTCTAGGCAGTAGTCTAACCCAAGCCATGTTTTTGCAAACCTTCCCACATGTGAACTGCATCCTTCGTGCATACCACCACACGACCTCTGCTTGATCACTCGGAGTCGTCATTTTCGAAAACAACCGACTGCAACGCTACTGCGGCTCTAACACGCACTACAAATTTCACACATAAAATTTTTGAGTTTCTGCTTCTGTTCCACGAAGCATTTACATTTGAAGAGCTCCGTGCAGCACAAAGGTAAGCCACATTTTTAAAATTGTTCAGGAGCCGTTTTTCTGGTGAGAAACTCCGTAGAGTACCATATTACGCCACAAGATAATTCTCTAGATTATGGTGCTATTTTCTGGAAAACTCAGGAAGTGTTAAAGCAACAAACTGGAAACAGTGCCGAGGAACAGTTTGATGTAAAAATATCAGTTTTTGAAAAAAGTGTGGCTTACCATTATGCTGCACAGAGCCCTTCATTTGTAAAACTTGATAATAAAAAATAATGGACATTCCAAATGTTGACATTTCATGGTGTATACCCTGTACGGACAGTTATATCAAGAAATTTGTACAACTACAATAATCATTCATATTATCCTCAATCATGGTGGCTACTCTGTACGCTATACAGACAGTTATATCAAGAAGTTTGTACAACTACAGTAATCTCTCATATTATCCTCAAAGATCATATTCCTCGAAAGCACAGCAGTTTAAGCTTGATAGATGAACTGACTGCATTGAATATTTGCAAAACAAAAATAACTTTAAAACTAAATCTATGCTGCTGAACGTCTATAATTGAGGAGTTGCGTGGAAAAACAATGTAAATCCACTTACATCGTTATTGCTTAAAATAACGATGCATATAGTAAATCGTTTAGACCAGTCATAGCATAAATACATTAGATTGCATATAATTTGCACTTTCAGACTTTTTAGAGCAAGAATATGGAAAGCGACTATTGTAAATCTGAAATTTTTTGTGATTTCTTTCTTTTTGTCACTTCACTTCCTGGTTGTTTCACTCGCTCGCTTCTCTTCCAAAACAATAGAAAAGATACTGATCTTTGGAAACACGACGTAAATGCATTTATAAATTAGTACGATATTTTGAGTAACAGTGTAATTGCATTTTTAAAATTAGCCAGTAACTTGAGACATGTCAGCTAAAGTTAGATATTTTTTGCTGTTCATTTTCCTTCTATAAATATTACAGTTGACAAGAATGTTTTTTTAATCTTAAATTTGAAGGTGCCAGAAGTTTTTTTGCCCCTTTTCCTCAAAATTACATTTTTTGGACTAACGCCTTTGTTCCACTTAACTCCTCAATTGCAAGTTCAACATCCACAAAATTTTGTGTATTCATAACGACACCCTTTTCGAAATAACGTTGCTGCTTAAATCATTCAAGTCATACGACATGAACTAATGACATGCTAACCTGTTCACACTATTTATACAAAACCTCGACACAAAATATCAACACCTTCTCACATCACTTTCTTTGCACGATTCCCCTTAATCCAAAATTTTGGATGCATTGAGCGCCTTAAACAAACAACCATGCCACCTGAAAAATTCACATACGTGTCCAAAATATTTACACATCCCCAACATGGTACCTTGGTGTTGGTTATCCATTTGTAAGACTATGTACTAACCAAATACAACTGGTTTCTAACATCGTATACAAGGTTGTATACCACAGCTAATAAAGTCTTTCATCATCAACATAAAGCTCGTTTAAGTGATAGTTGAAGCATTGCTGCTGAAATAATCATACAATTGAGTTTTCAGTTCGTCGTGACACGACAAATGATGCAAAGCTGTAGTTACCAAATCTCCGCATAATCATGCTATCTTCATCCCACGGGTTATCTTCTGGATCTGCTACATTGGACCAATCCTTCATCGTCTCCCGGGCCACGGTACGAATCCATACACAAATATTAGTGGCAATGATGTGCATTAAACCAAAACGAGCGCAGGCTTTGCATTTGGTGATATTTAGCTGAAAATGTTGACGAAAAAAAAAGATATTAATCAATTCCTATAAAAATAACTTCTTGCTAAAAAAAAAAGAAGATGAAACAGCTGCAATTCATTATTATTTTACCCGTGAATTCATGAAGATGTAGTACATTTGGGCAAAGGTGAAAATGACTTGAAGAATGGGATTGACGCCTCGCATCACCTCATGACACGTGGACGTCATTGGAATTTCGAAAAACGTACCCAGCTCCAAACCGATATATATCATTGTTCCCAGGCCAAAAGCTGACATAAAAAAAAAATATAATAAAACATAAATTTCTTGAAAATGGTCAAATACATAAACAATATGGATGGTATTCAACCTTCCATAACAATAACATAAGCTCTTGTCACCAATTTGAACACCGATAATTCTCAGTAGTAAGTCCTCAATTTAGGCTGTTAATAAATACATTATCAAGGCTTCCACACGAGTCAAGTGTTGCTTAAATATGGTGTATTTTTCACTATGCGATCTTTTCAGAGAATAATGAAAGCTAAGGAGCCAACAGCCCAATATCTACAAAGTTTCATATTTTTCATGGAATTTGCTCATTTCTACTTCAACTAGAAGTGAACCTGTCGATAATGACGAGGAATGAGCTATCATAGATGACATACACTCACGTTGTTTTGGTGAATTAATTGCATTAGAATATAAAAAGTAAAAATCTCATTAAAATTAAAAAGTTTACAACAAATGTTTCTCAAAACGATTGATTTCTATATCACATAATGTTTGGTTAGTAATCCGCCCAGGCCTGTGTGCAGAATTTTCAAAAGAAGAGGGTTGGGGGAAAGAAGACAAAAAAGACGATTATTTTATTCACACTTTAGTTGTAGTACACTATGCACACAGTATATCCATGTTGTAAATAGATACTAAACTACATGTATACTCAATTACACTTCAGTGATCTTTTGTACACTCACTATGTACAGTACTTTTAAGATTAAAATTTTTCTTCAGCATGAGAGAGTTTACCCCCCCCCCCCTTGTACACGGCCCTGAATCTGCCCCTTAAATTAAGCAAAAATCCATTTGCACATAATAATGCAATGATCACAAACAAAAAATTCATTTGGTTCTTTACTTATATACACGGCTTTAAGAAATCCATATCAACTCAATTGCGTGAACCAAACAATCAAGGCGAACAAACTGTTACCAGAGACATCATTTCGATTGTGCTCATTGGCCAGATAACGCTGATGTGATTATCGGCAACTCATCAAACAAAAAAAAAACAGGAAATAAGAAACTAAAGGAGGCATTATTGTCTTTCTGTCAACTCACCAATGGCTCCGAGACGCAAAAAGATACTGGCTTGATGCATTGGTGGTTCCGACACTTTCTTCTTTTTATGAGTGGGAGCTGGAGGAGTGAGTGCTGCTTCCGCATCTTCTTTGCTGTCACCTTTCTGAGGACTTGGTGGTGCCAATAGCGGCTCTTTTCTGCTCTGAGAATTTCGCTTGGACGAGGCTCGCAACAAGCACATAAACACGTACAGCAAAAATATAATGCTGACCCCGTATAGGTAAGTGAAAAATCCCTATTAAAAAACAACCATTTTTTCATCAAACTTTGTGACACATTTTCCCCAAATATATAGTGTACAATACAGTTATCTACTGTTATCCATGGTTTTTGAGTATACATAGGCTTGTAATTAATCTATTATTTTTTTTATTATTTTTGATTTCAGAAATTTATTGAAAAACAGATGGTAAATAATGTTATTTGAATCATCCACCCAGCAATGTTGTTTACATTTACTTTACTAGATGGTGATACGTTCTCCGTAGATAATACATGTACTTTCACAATAGATGATAATACACTACAAGGTTTATCTGTTAGATTTAGATACATAATGTGAAGATTACTACTATTGTCTTATGTATAGATATGCAAAGGTGGTATGCAAATAAGCATGCATTTCCAGACTCATGTTAATAGTGACTTTTTTTGCTTTGTTTTCATCGATGCACGATGATTCCTTTTTTGTGGTTAAAATTTGACTAGATCTTTTAGCAATACGCTGCATATCATAAAAATTATTATATGATGAAAATATATTTGCTTAATCCAGTATAGCATCTAAATGCAGCAAAGAAAGTGCTACAAGTGAACGTGTAATAAGGACAAGAAAATTTATGACTTATTTAATGCCAATTGAATTATTTTTCCCTAAACCCTGTATTCCATACCAAACCACAGTCTTCCTAACTGCAGTTTCAGTAACTGTGACACTTTCTAGGAACATAACCCCCATGGATAACGATGGATTACTACTGCATACAGCAGGCTATATGGAAATTAATTAATCACCTCATAGTAGTAAAGAGGCACGCGGTGTGTGATCATTTCAGCCGTGACAACGCATATGCAGATGACAACCAGCAACTTCGCATACATAGCACTCAACATGATGAATTGGAATGTCCTGCAAAGAAAAAACAAAAAATATAAGTTTCACAAGAAAAAAATATACATATTACTAGAGAAAAGCCCATGCTTCGCATGGGTATCAAAGTATAAAGTTCTGGTTTTATACTATTGAATATTCATCATTTTACTCGGAAATTCATTTATTTCATTTGTGATTCAATTAATTAAAACGTCACTACTTCTAAGCACAACTTCAGACAAATCTGATACAGGACCGATTTCATATTCCGACGATGAGCGAAACTTTTGTACAACATTTCACTGTCAATATTTGTACTACATGTACTACATTTTTTTCCGGTTTAAAGATCTTTATTTGCACATGAGTTACGGTGTACGTACAAGTCGAAGAGTTCAGGTAACATACTGTATATGGCAATGCATACAAGCCAATAATACAAATATGCTCTTGTTTATGATTTCCATTTCACAAAATTTATTTACAGAAATTCGCCTCCCAGAAGTTGTGAAGAAGTCTAAAACACATCTTAGTGCTATTAACCTTAAGCTTGTTAATCGGTTTCGACAGAATTCGTAATCTATCATCGACCGAATGCAGCTGCAAGCATTCCATCAAATCGAGAGAGCACTAGTTCTTGGAGAATTAAACAAGTCGAAGCAACAGCACATGGTGTTAATATACAAAACAACATTTTCGAAGCAGACGAATAAACATTCCAAGAGCCAACCATCTTGTCCTTCGTATTTTTAGATTCAGACCTGTCTATACTACTACTTGTAGATGTTGATTCAAGAGCCCTTCTGCAAACTTGATAATTCATTTCTTGGCACAGTGGAGAACGAGTTAGGTACTCTTCAAAGTGTTATACGTTATATTGTATTCCGTATTCATCTATACTTCAGTATTTGAATATTACCCCAAATACCTACCTCAGTATTTGAATATTTCGGTAAGGTTGCGTATCGAGTACAACGGCACAAAATCGCATAATAACGAAATTTTCTTGCCTGCGAACAAACGTTCGGGAGAATTTCTCTCACTGCATAATAGTAAATTTGAATAGAGAACCGATATATGAAATTTGCATAAATTAAGGTCTCCAAATACACACGGTGTTCCAGGATGGTCTAGTCAATTTTTAACCACAGATGTTTCATATCAAAAAATAAATAAATAAACATGGGTCCGGAAATAGTTCCCTTATGAGATAACACAGGGTGAATCATGCAATTACAAACTAATTTCTCATAATCTCTATGGAAATAAGTATGCATTTCCAAACCTATGTTTATATGGACTTTTTGCTTTGTTTGATGCATAGATCATTTAGGGACACCCTGTATATTAAGAATTTTTTTTCATTGATATAAAAAAGAAAGATTTTGAACTGTTAAATTGTTTGTTATAATTATGATTTTCTATATCACAATTGGGTATAAGCTATACAGAATCCAATACAGGAATTTAATTTATGCAAATTCCTTATATGCGATTTCACCAATATCTGATAAGAAAAATCCTAATCCTCCTTAACGCTGGTCATATGCGATAAAATTTTGCTGTCATGCGATTTTATGCAGTGGTGCTCGAGTGACTGGATGTTCTTGCACCTATCAATTTTTGCAATTTTTGCGAGTTTGCAACTCATGCGAGTTTTTCCCAACATGTAACCCGCATAAATCGATGATGTGTGGTATTTGTGAACAAATTCATAAATTTTAAGTTGTTTTTGTGAGCAACTTACAATTATGAATTTAAATCACCGAAATTAAAATACTATTTTCTTCTTGGCCAAGCCCAGACCCAGCATCTTTAATAATATACACCACAGTCCACACACACACTCAAACGTTCTTCAAAATTTTATATTTCCCGGATGCTGAGATTTGAGTAAGTTTTATATGAACACAAGGTTTTTACAAATTTATAATGTTTAACTTGAAACGATGCAATACACTTTTTTTTTATTCACGTTATTTATTTAATCTACCTCATGCTATAAAAAAAAACCCCAGACACATTAATTTCACATTACACAATGTTTACATTTGTTTGAGCTACTTTCCTGCTTAGTATGCACTATCTCTAAGTACATAGTTCCACCCCCTCTTTTTTAACTGACAGATATCAGCACGATGGCACACATCAACAACAACCTTATTTTTGGCAGATATTAACAACCTAAATTTGTACATCATGCAGATGATGTAAAGGCTAATAACAACCATACAAAAACCCAACCTAAAGTAGTTCTTCTCTCGACAAAGTCATTAATCCGTCACTTGGGGAAGATAGTCACTTCCGCAGCTTCTGGCAGCAGTGGCAAGTTGGCATTTAGCACGGATGACATTATTCACTCATTAATCGCCTTAATTGCATCGAGTGATAAATACGAAAACTTTTCTCTTTCGCGAACCGAGAGAATGCTAATTTCACGTTTGTTGCCCATGAGAGTTACTTACTAAATTAAGTGGTTTTCCTTCTTTTCAAATTCTCATTAGCAATGCTTGAAAATTAATTTACGGAAATTTTTACGCGACTCCGATATTGCCTTTTCACTAGGAAAAAAAAAATGGCTGAACACGTGTTGGAAACGTTAACAATTCTCGATCCCAACCTTCAACTGTTTCAGTTTACAAACATCTATGATCATGAGATTTCATACAACTGTATGTACCATAGTTAGAATGTACCTACCTAGTTGAAAAAGTTTGTTTACAAAAGTGTTATTGGTCCCAGTTATGAACATCAAGTTTAGTGACAGTATACAGAAGTAAACACAGATGCGAAATGAAAAATGCTTTCTGGTGTATTATTATTGTAACGAGTACTGTATAATATTAAACGTCTGAGAAAAATTTCTTACTCGATTTTTAATAAGACGTTATCTCAGGATAAGGTCATTAGGAACGCGTCATTAGCTAACAATTCTGTAATATAGTACAAGTTTACAACCACAAATCCGAAATCATTGGCACCTGAGGCTATTCTGGATAAGTGGTTTGGTGGTTAAATAAACACGTTTAGCCAACTTTCTGAACATCACATCTTAACCCCCAACCTTTCTATTATGTAAGTACAGTGGACCCTCGAGATTCCCAACACAATCCAGAATACGGTTCGGTTTTCGAGTTAAATTTTCCCATAAGAAACAATGTAAATTCAATTAATCCGTTCCAGACTGCCCAAAATTTGCCCAGTATGAAACATTTTTAGAGCCTATTTCAAAAGATCATTATGATTATAAATAATGATCTAACTCAGCGGTTCTCAAACTGGGTGCCACGGCCACCCTTGGGAGATGCTAAGTTTTTTTCGAGGAGCTCAGCTGATAGTATTAGTTGTAATTATAACTTATTAAAATAAAAATATATTCTGAATTATGCATTTTAATGATTTCTACACCCTATTAAAATGGAGTTTTATGCAAATTTTTAAACTCGAAAAATAAAATAATAAAACAAGTATTTAGTTTCATCAGAAGAATGTTTGCTTATCGTTGTTAAAAAATATTGTATAATTATCAATAATAATAATAATATAATAATAGGATTAATTTTACTGTTCACTGGAAGGTGAATTATCTTTTTACCCATCTGTAATCCACTAGCTGAAAGTTTGTGGTTCATCAAGACATATTATACTAAAGTATAATATGTCAGGTTCATTAACATTATGACCACTTGATTCTTCTTTGAAGAGAAACCTGTCTATTGTCATTTGTTTTTGTCTATTTTTTAAACAGCCACCTGAATTTATTGTTCGGATTTCGAACCCAGATTTGTCTCGAATTTCAGTTCGGATCTCGAGTTGTTCGTAAGTCGAACCGTTCGGATCTCGAGGGTCCACTGTAGTGAAATCGGACAATAACAAGATAAATAGTTTAACAAGATACAATGGTTTAAAAAACAAACAGAACAAGTAAAACTGAATTTTTGATAAACCTCTTTTACCACCTCGCAATTACTGAAACAAACACATCACAGAAATAATTTTTGGCTGAAATATGTGTTTATTTTGATGGATAGGTTTTATACCTAAAATAAATTGTGTTGTCCATCATCCTGTCAGGTGCTGCAGTTAAATAAATAAATAATACTCTCAACAATGAATGGCTGCTCAGTAATGAGGTAGTAAAAAACTGAGTAGTAAATCGAAAACAAAAAGCATTTATTTTTGTGTACAACAATGTGTAGTGACTTGAAATGTAGGTATATCGTCAGCAAACACTTTTCGAGGAAAAACGGACCCTTCGTGTGACAAAATATCAGAAATTGATCCGTCTAAATTGGTTGCAACAAAATGTTTCACAATCCCGGCCTATGTTCAAAATTTCAGCTTTCTAGGTCATCAAAAACCTACCGAACAAGAGCTCAAAAATGTTGAACCACTTCGACCTCGGAGTAAGTTAAATATAAGAGGTTAAAAAATGGGGGGGGGGAGGAGGGAAATAACAAAAAATTACTTTAGTTTAATACTGTACAAGTATAAACAACTTGGGAAATGGCTGATTCTGCCACTGGCACCATCACCACCACCAAAACATTATCATAACCCAAGTCCTAAACTATTTATAGTCTTAAGAAAAATTCACTCTGGATTACTGGTTTGTGGATTTGATGTGGTTGTTGTTGGTTGAATTGGTAATACTGTATCTATAAGCCACAATATGTATTATTCTAACATGTACAGTTAGAATAATACATATATCTGGAAACTAATTAAAACAGTTCTAAAATGCCATTTCATTCATTACCCCCTCCTATCCCATTATTATTAATTATTCGAAACCAGGTTTGCAACTCGATGGTGAGGAAAATCGCTACAAAATCCATAACCTTTGAAAACGTCATCGTCCCTTCTAAAACAAGCGTATTTTAATCCCAATACAACAGTTGGAATAATACATATTACAATCAGTCAAATTATGTTCATTATGTTACTCCCCCAGTCTGGTAGATACACTTTCCAAGGAATGCTGATTTTAATCTTGTATTGGAAAAAAGCAATACTGTATAATAATAGTACAATGATGATATGTTGTTCATTACTTTTGTTCCACTTCTAGGAACAAATTCGAATGGGTAGTGTAGGAAGTTAGGCACCTGTCAAAGTTGTTTTGTTATTTAGCATAAATAGGGGTTCGAAATAGCCCCTATTCTAAATTAGAACAGGGACTGTATCGAATTAATGTTTGTTGATTTTGTGAAAATTTCTAATCAACAAAATCATTACAATCAACTTTGACGAGCTACTTACCTGTAGTAAAAAAATACTCTATATTATTTGTTAGTCAAATATTTTGGACAAATAACAAATATTTTGTTTCTAACACAGACAACATTACGATTCATATAGTATTTAAATTTCTGAACACACAATGCAATATAACACGTTTACCTCAGGTTAGCTGATACCTGAAAATTCAACATTCTTTAAATTTTCTACTTTTGCACAAAACTGTTCAAAACTCCATAAATTTTTAAAACTAAATAAAAATCACGCTTGAAAAAAAACAAAAACTGCATTGTATATTATCAGCGATAATTTATACGTTATGCAAACTATTTAAAGCCGAACCATACAACATTAACAACACAAAAAAATTCAAGGTGAAAACTTGCAACCTTGTTAAGTTTTTCAATTCAGCTGAATAAAATAACCGACCTTTTTCATGATATAAAATATAAAACTAAGAAAACATTCTTCACAGGCACAAAAAAAAATACATATAATACGGAAGCCTGTTGTAAATGTCATGTGATTGATTAATCTAGTGAAAACACGAAAAAAAAATTTGTAACAGTAATTAAATGCTGTGGCATTGAACAAGCTGATAACCTTTTACATCGTACTGAATAAAATGGCCTTCATCAGAGTACAAAACACGGGACACAACTTACATCCTACATACATGGAAGTGATGATGATGATGCCATAATGATCTATGAGACAGTATTGGTAACCTTATCCGAATGAACTGGTAAATAGATAATGCAACAGTCACACTTTGGAACTGTTAGTTCCACCATACACACGAAAAAAACAAATTCAACAAGTGTCGAGCACTTAAGTTTACGCTGTGTCTTTATAATTTTTTGCAACAACTTAAAGTAGTTGTTCACTCTGAATTGGCTATTGTGAGTGACTACAACCAAAAAAAAAACAATCTCAATATACAGGGTCATCATGGTGTAGAAATCAAAGAAAACACTGACTATGAGTAATTATTTTTTAAGATGAATTTTTTATGGTGAACTTGTGGAAGGGTGACAAAAGTTCATATTTGTGCTACTTTGATTGTCAAACATAAACACTGGAACTCAGAATGTCAAACAGAAACTCTTGCACATATTAAATCCAATTGAAAATGTTTTGTTGCTGCAATTCTGCCATTTTCAATATTTAATTATGGATTTAGTACATTATAGAGTTAAAGTCATGAAAGAGGAAAACGCCTTTTTATGCTCTTTACATTAGCTTTACTTGTGAGTGAAGTGAGAATTGTGAGTAAACGAGCTGGGAATTAAACGTGTACTGCCATCTACAGTCGTTTATGAAAATATACTGTCTAGCCCAATGTACTAAAAAAAAAAAAAGCAGAACCGCAGAAGTCCAATTTTTAAAAAATCGCATATTTAAATAAATATATAAAAAATTCCAACAATCAAAAATGGAATTACTCAAAACTAGCATAAATCAAATATCGAATTACTCAACGATCGCATAAATTTAAATTCGCATTAATCAAAATTCGCATCAATCGCAACGTGCAAAAATCAAAAAATGGAATTACTCAAGACAAGCATAAACTGACTATTGAATTACTCCAAGATTGCATGCATAAATTTTAATTTGCATAACTCGAAATTCGCATAAATCAAAACATAATGCAAAGAATCCATTTTCGATTTCTGTATATTTTGATTTATGCAAATTTCGAGTTAATTGCATATGACAGTACCAGTACAGTAGTATAAAGAGTATGTTTAAGAAGCATTTTTAATTGTACTTGTTGCTTAAGATGTTATTCAAAATGTTTTATTAGAGACCGGTACATCCAGCCCCTCAAACTTAAAAACAAACAAAACTACCCCTGCTCCATGTTCGTCAACATAGAAAACATGGTAAGGGAAAACGGGAAAAATTGCAATCAAGTACTGTACAGTACTTTTGCAATGACCCTTTACTATATACATATACTTGTAACTGTAATCGATAAAAAGTAATGTGACTTTTTTTTTATAACCTTTAGTCACAATTTCGATGAAATCAAGAACGTTTGACGTAAATGAAGCATACATCCTGCCAGTTCACTGTCATGATTAGAAGCAGCGTTTGGTTCATCTACTAAAACAGGATACAGAAATTTCATATGTTCAGCCAATGATAAAAAAAACACCCACCCAGTGGATGCTTTAAATTTTCAAAATTTCCTGTAACTTCAAAAAATTGGTATGTGTTAGCCGCATTAACAAAAAATATATACACCATCTTTAAAGTCGCATAATCTTAAAATTTTTTATCGCTTCCATTATCCAAAGTTCGTTTTAAGAGTAATAAAACTAAGCCATCCTTTCACGCTTGTATTCTGTTACTTTCAAGAAATGACCAAATTTAGCAAAAAAAAATATTATCAAAAATCTTGCAACTAATCTTAAGTGTCAACTGACAATTTATGAAATGTGACAATTAACAATATCAATAAAAAATAATAAAAAGAAAAATTAAGTTTTATGTACAGTATACAGCACTATGTCACTCAACTGTGGCTGGCACTACAAACAGGAACGACCTCTATAGGCTAATTACAAGACATACAATTTGAAAATCACATCACCAAACATACTACATGTAGTCCTCGATTTATTCGAGGCTTACGTTTTACAATAACGTCGCATAAATCGAAAATCTAATATTACAAAATTCTCATAAAATTGGAAAACGGACAATTCTAGTAGTATTGCCACAAATGGCATACACATTGTAGCAGTACAGAGAATGGTGCAAAAAAATTCATTTACTTAAGCACCGCCTACAGAATCGCATAACAGCGAAATTTTCTCACCTACAACGAGCGTCTCTTGTGTCAGCATATTTTTGTTGTCGCATAATAGCAAAATCACGAAATTTGTACTGTATCAATGTGTATTTTAAATTTTGAATGCATGAAACTAATTTAATTCAACATTGTAATAATCAAATGTATCCAATTCTCAAATGATTTATTTTCATATGCTTTATAATTTATATTAGCTTCACTTGTGAGTTTGTAAGTGAGCTGGAAATTGAATTATATTGCCATCTACAGGGGGGTTTATAATATACTGTATAGTGTTATAGTGCATATAATAATAGTGTTATAGTGTTATAGTATAGTCCAATGCACCAAAAATGACATGACGTGAGAACCGCATAAATCGAAAATCCAATGTATCAAAAATCGCACAAATCGAATCAAAAATTGCAGAAATCAAAAATTTTCTCAAAACTGGCTGTATAAAGGCCAATGTACCAAAACTTGCATAAAGCAAACAACCGCATAAATCGAAAACCGCATAAATCCAATTCAACAAAATTCGCGTAAATCGAATCGAACATGGCAGAACTCGAAAACGGAATTTCTCAAAAATCACCAAAATCGAATATCGCGTACCTCAAAGATCACTTTACTCTAAATTTGCACAAATCGAAATTCGTATAGATCTAAAATGGAATTACATGTACTCAAAACTCGCATAAATCGAATATCGAATAACTCAGCTTTGAACGCAATAAAGATTACTATTATGAATCTGAATTTGAATAAAGTTGAAACTAAATAAATTCTTAAAAACCATTTTAGTGTACTTGTTTGCAACTCAACACAAAATTAATCATTACATAACTACTGACTAGTTAACAAAAAACCAAACCAATAAAGTTCGTATCGTTTTTTTTCATCCAAATGTTTTCTTTTTTAACTAATATTTACGTGTAACTTTTTTTGGACTTGTAGAATAATTAAATTCAACTTCCTGTTAGACACGAAAGAAAATCATCGCTGGTTAGCCTCTCAACCAATAGACGAAGAAGAAGAAGCAAAAAGCTAAACCACCCTAATTTCATCAACGCACGCCATCAGCTGGATAAAATTTATTGCCTCTTTTCGCTGATGAAAAACAAAACTGCCCCAGACAACCTCATCTCCATCGCAACAGCAGATCAAAACATACAACCCAGCCGTTGTTGTTGTTCTTTATCTACTACTATATTCCACAAACATCACTCATCAAACCTATATATATATATATATATTTTTTTTTATACACACTAATATCGACTGACCTTCCAACATTACTACAACTACGTACACTCAGCTGCGACTGTGACACCACTGTCATGACAACGACACACCATCATCATCATCATCATCCAGATGCTACTTTAGACGACGACAACAGTGTCAACGACATGACAATTTCTTTTACCTGTATGCATCTCTGGTTCTGTGTTTGTAACGCGTGGGCGTGATGACGACGGGCACAGAAGCAACGCGACTCGTTTCAACTATCCTGCCGGGCCTGCAAGGAATACTCGGCGGCGGGGGACTGTCCGCACGTGGACGTCTGGCAGGAAGCGTGGGAACATCCCACGAACCCCTGACCATGGTGTCGTCAGTAGTAGTAGTAGTAGTAGCAGCGTCGTTGTAGTTGTTGTTGACGACGGGGAAATCGGAAGAACGACCGACAACGTGGTTGTTGTTGTTCTTGGCGGCGGCGGTGTCGACGACGACGTTCCTCTGCTCGATTGGGTCTTCGTCATCAAACGCAGCGCATTCGTCTTCGGCCAGTGGGGGTGGAGGAGGTGGTGGCGAAGGAGGCGGCAGGTCCATGACCGGCGGCAGGCGACGATGGTGGTAGTGGGGATGATGCTCCCCAACCGTTTGCTGACGATGGTTGGGTTCCCGGTCACTGCCGGAGCGCCTCAAACGTCGTTCCTTGCCGCCCAGCATGCCTCGCTCCTTCCTATGTTGGATCTCGATGACGCTGACAGTTCCCGAAATTAGTTCACTACTTCACTTTTTCTTCTTCAGTTAGTACACAGTATTAACATCTTTGACTAGGATTGGAACCAAATAGACAGTTTCGCATACTGAATCCATAAATGTAAACTTGGAAACATACACATTCACACGCTGTAGTGTTTTGTCCAAGATTCGACTGTTGTTGTTGAGGCAGAGAGCAACAGCTGGAATTCGCAGGGACGTTCGTTCGTTGTTCTTGTTTGGCTGTTGGTGGGTTTTTTTTGTATGCTACGAGCAGCGCAGTAGGAAAATGATGATGATGGCAGAAAAAAGATAAATGACCGCACGACAATAAGGATTCTTCTCTTATCATCGGAAAATAAAAACCAAATAAAACATCAAAAAAAAAAGTCAAAATAGAAATCGGTGTTCACTCTTTTTTTTTTTTTACATGTTGGCAAACGTATCCATTGGTGTTAAACTGTAGTTCGTTGGCCACAAAATGAGATAATACGGCTGAAAGTAATTTCTACAATTGCAAGGCACTGATTATCAAGCGCGCACACACAAAAAACGTTCTTAAGTAACAGCTGTTACTGCAGTTGTAGATCTCTTGGCACAAAAAAAGTGTTCCAAGAATAGACTACAAGAGAAACGATACCGCCTTTCATTCAGTTAGCTTTTTGAAGATAATATACATAATACAGGAAGTTTTCGATTTATGCGAGTTTCTCTTGTATTTTGTTAAGTACAGTTAGCTTTAGTTTCTTGGTTGATTTTGTTATGCGACGAAAAAATTTATTCAGACACTCGTTAAAATTTTCTTATTTGTACTGTAGTTGCACACGAGACTAAAAGTTTTTCACATCATGGGAATTTTTCATTACACTATCAGATTCCAAATTTATAAAAAGTTTGTACGGAAGTTAATCATAATATTCATAAGCATAGATTCGAGGACTTCGTGCACAACCTAAAATACCGTAAGCTTGGTATAAAAAGTTAAAGACTTTAACGTTGTTGAAATGTCAATTCTTTTCCTGCTAATGGCAAAACCTAGATACTGTATTCCATTTTTAAATCTAACTAGATACTGTATATTATTTTTTATTTAGAACTTAGGTACTGAAATAGATCATCAATGAGATTCAATTGATGAAATTTGTTCCAATTTGATTCATGTATGTGCGACTAATGCAATAAATTACTGATGCAAGCTATTGCGTTTGCAGTTGACATTAATGTATAGTACGGTACTATACAACACGATATGCAGGTCATGACTATATGATATTATGTAATATGTCACGTCATTGAATACTGCAGGTATTATTAATCAGCTTATTTTTCATACAACATATAATCCACAACTTCGATGCGTTTTGATTACATTCTGCTACACTAATGTTGATTAAATCTGGTTGTTATTTTAAGTTTAGTAAGTGTGTCTTCCGGAATTTGACCACCAAGCAGTTGTGTTGCACTTTCCAAGGCTACAAACCTGTCAAATGCATTTCAATATTATGATGATGATTTAACATTCCAATCAACAACAAACTATTCTAAAAAAAAAATTCATACACAGTGAAAAATTCATATTAGCTCAGCATACAATACAAAATATCCATTTACAAATTTTCACTATTTGTTATGCGACTTTGTGTGGTACCGGACTACCGGTAAAACACAATTGTCAACCCTGAAGTTTTGCCATTTCTCGATACTGTAATATGCAATTTTCGATTTCTGTGACTTCCTTTGTGTCATTTCTCTAGTATTAGAGAAGTGACACAAAGGGAGTCACAGAAATCGAAAATTGCATACTGTATAGTATGCGACGGATAAATCCTCAGACGCTCGTTATGGGCAAGAAAATTTCGCTATTAAGTGATTTCTTGCACTGATGCACATTGATGAACGCTGCAGTTTTTACCACCCATTTCATGTAATTTCTATATACATAATTTCTCATTTATTTGCGATTTGCCTTTTACTCGAGGTTGCCTACTGGAAAGTGTCCCTCGCATGAGACCAGCAGAGTTCTGTAGAACTCATTGGAGATTGGATATCATTAGCATACGCCATCCAAAAAACTTATGGTAACTTCAATTTTTGGTGCGTTAAAGTTTAAGGGCCTGGTGTAAAAGGGTGTTAAGTAACATTTTTGTCAAAAACGAACTAGAACCAGAACCTAGAACTCTTCATAACTTTGAGCAAAACAACAATATGTGCAAAGATATTTGTGCAAGAAGCGTGAAGTAGTCCAGCCCATAAGACAGCAAAGCAAGTTCAGATCTTTAAACGCGATTTCCTCCAAATTGTAAAAATGTTATTTCAACACGCTCTTTTACACCAGGCCCTTCAATTATTACATTACTTTGCATTGAAATAAATGACCATTGTATGAAATGACATTATAGGCCATTGGTATGGTGAAGTTGAGAAGTTCTACTGAAACAGTTTAGTCTACACTCAATTGATTTGCTCAAATTAGTCGCCTGTCAACACATTCAGCATAGATCACAAAAGACAGTCTCACTAACTTTTTGTCTCACTTGCAACAAACAGTTATACTGTATTATCTATATGTACAGTTATTGTACGATTTGTTAACCATCAGAAGATGCAAAACAATAACAAATAACGTTATGACAATTGAATGTTTAAATAACATTGATGACTGAATTCTGTATTTCCCATAATATCAAACTCATACAGCATAATATTATTGCAATTCTATGCATAGAAGAGACTAAATTTCCAAACTTTAAATAAATTTTCAACATATCAAATCTCGCTAGCTATAGTGTCCAGATCTACATCAATTCCTATCCTCCCCACCGATTATAATTGCATCGCCTGCGGAAGCTTATTTTTTTTGGGGCCGTAGAATCCAACAAAATACTCGCACTTTTTCACCAGTACAACAGCGAAAACCACTTTTTCTTCTTGGGCACCTCTTCAGCTTCTTGTCCCAACTCATCCGAGATCTAATTTCTATTGAACCCACATCTTCTGGCTCCACCACCAGCCCTCTTAAATTTCGTGCCCTCTTTTCTTCCTCTTCAAAACATGAAATATCCCTTCCCGGGATTTTTATCCAAGAGCAGTAATGTCCTTGAGTTTCCTGTTGCTTCAGCTTCTCCCAATCAGTGAACTACTTTAATATTTTTTATATACAGTATGTATTAAAGCACAGTGTTGTTTCGTGAGAAAAATTCAAAGTCATCATGGAGCAATCAACATGTAGAAAAGTTTTGCACTTTCTATTTACTATTTGCATTTACGATGAAACAGCAACTACTAGCGTCATTTTTTTTCTCGTGCAGCAAGATTATAAAGAAGTCTTTGTCCGTCAAAATTTTTCAACGTCATGCTTGTCGATCAAAGACTCACAAATATAAACAAACTCGTAGACAAGCATTACAACCAGACAAACAAACAAAAAAATATGGTCGAGAGTTGAAAATCGAAATATGAAGAGAGAGAGAGAGAGAAAAAAAAAGAGGGGTGAAAGAAACCTCTTATTTTAAATATAAAACTTCGAATGACATAAATAAACAGCATCTAACTCTAACATGAAAATGGCCTTGCAAACTACAAAACATAAAGTGATTATTCAACATCCGCGATGTACAGAATTACTGTGGAGTGATTAGGAGTGTGAAACTTCGTTCATTGTGTGTCACAAACTTCGGTGATACATTTGGAGAAGCTTAATGTTTATGTTCGACAAGGATGATACAACACTTGAAATGTCCTCCTATCTTGAAATAACATGAGTAACGGTTGGAAAACTTGACAAAATGGGGACGTGGAATGAGTGTGGAAACTCATTATTTTTTGCTATCTTTAAGTTTCCTGAAACGAACCTCCTGCAAAAAGACGAAAACATTGCGAATTTGAGATATAACGCAACTTACAAAATAATGTAATATTCACCATATTCCATTGACGTTCTTTGGTTTTCCAAAACCTGACGATATAATATTCTTACTATGTAGGTAGGTAGGTAGGTATTTGGATTTTAACGAGCACCAACTGACCGTACGCCTGTGTCATTTGACCCTTAGACTTTATAGTACTGTATTTCAGAAAAGATTTGAATAATGAGATGAGGAAAACGAACATGGAAAAGGGTTTTATGATGCAAGAGGAAACGGGAGTACTTCGAGAAAGCATGCCATGTGTGTATATCACACATAACCATAACACCGTAAACAATAATGAGATTGAGTAAAATATCAAAGTTGTCTAGCTACCATAACAGCCGAATGTAAACGGTAAATGAGCTAAATAATGTTACGATACAATGAAATACCCGTCATTTCCCCGACATTAATAAAGGGTTTACTTTTAGACCCGTTATTATCGTTATTATTTGATAGGCATACAGCTAGTTATAATATACAGTACTTGTATTTTACTGTTTGCTCATTTCATTTTCATAAATACCTGCTGAATTATAGAAAATCCCAATCAACAGTAGGCCTACAATATGCTGAATTAAGGATATTCGAGTTTAAGTAAGCTCTATTATAGACCAAAGACTGAATTAATATTACAGTACCAGTTTCATAAATTGTTGTATAGGCCTACCGTAGCAATTCAAAATGCTCATGTAAATTGTTAAGTTATACCATTTAACAATGGTCATAGACAATTTAAAAAATGTTAACTATGCTATAACATCTCCAAATGAAGTTTTTAGCTAATCTTGTGTTATTACAAGTTTTCATTTGGTCTGGCGTCTTAAACTGTTTTCAAAAAGTTTCAATGTTTCAAATCGTAGATGTCATTTTTAACCAGGTTCTGTCCGTCGTAAGGACTTGAAATTTAGTGCACAGTTTAGTCCCGCATGACAATTGAATCTATCCAATTTTGAGAAATTAATGTGTCAATTCGGAGCTATTGGCAAGTGAAAAGTCGTTTTTTCAGGTAGTGTTGCTGATGTTCTGAACCACATGTTCGTTTCCCATTGTTGACAATTGAACATACATACATACATATTATGCATAGTTCACTACATATAGTCCAGGCTCATTGTTGAGTGTAAAACGGATTCATCCTAAGAAACACTTATGATGACAGATTGTACTGTACCCAAAACGATTTTTTTAAATTACTATACTTGTACACTATTTCAAAATGTCATAGATTTGTTATAGAATAGCGATTGTTCAGAACGTCGAGGTATCATAAAACATTTCAAAATACTGTACAGTGCTCATATAAGTTACAGTACAGTACTGCACTATGTAATTAAAAAAAAAAATGACTGCACAAAACGTTACTACACTTAAAACTGCTCTAAGACTACTATGTTAGTTACCGTTTCAGAATGGTAGTTATTCCATTTCAAAATGATTGCAGTCAATGTTAGACCATTTTATGCTCAAACTAATGAGTGAAAAGCTGCTGCTGTTCATTTTTGCACACTTTGGGAATTTTTGTGAATGAATGTACAGAGAACTCTACAACAATGTTTTGTTCATTGTACTGAATTTAATATCACCCAACAGAATTTCAACGTTTTTAAAGTAAGTAGAACATCCAAATTTCAACTACGCTCCCATGTTGTTTATAGGTTTTCACATCGTATACTAGAGAATTTCCACGTAGGAAACTTAAAATTTAAATGTTATTTCACTGCTATACACAGTTTATTGCAACAATGTTGCAGTCACTTTATCAAATTTACATAATAACATTTATTTGTCGATGCTCGCGTTGTATTGATTGATCCTATCAATTCATGCAAACAGCATTAAAATGAAAACACTCCTAAATTCCAGTTTCCACTCTAAACTCAAAACAGCTGAAAAACCACCAAATAGTTCGTAAACACCAAAACAGTCGTCTGCTGTTGATAAAGCTGTAAACCCAAATCCATTTTTGTCTGCAGAGAAGACCCATCATCATCATCTCTCTGGCAACATAATCTCGTTAACTGTTCTTGACCATCTACAGTGTATGTATACAAAAGAAAAACTTACCTAAGGACCGAGCAAAAACACATGTAATAATAATCCGGAAATTGCGTTATCAACAAACGTCATCCACACAGAACAGCACGTGGAGCCCAAAATGGCACAAAAAATTTTCTTTCGTTGTTAATCCGAGCAAACCACCGCAGCCACGCACAATAACCTATCCAAGTCGCAAAGCTCGAAGTCACTATGATTTGATTCGAATACCTCCGACGACGTTTTTTAAATGATCAATCAATGTGATCATCGAAACACTGTTCAAATTAAACTCAACATTCTGGGCAGGCCATCTGTGGCGGCCTCCAACGGACACAGCTCAAAGTTCACACACTGACGGGATGGTGTGTGATCTTCACACAAGGAAGCATTGTAAATCGTATTTTATTAAAAAACGAGAGATAAGTCCAAGAATGTAAACATGAATGGAGTATCATCAGCTAATAAAACTTTCGAAAGGAAAAAAAACGCCTAAAAAAAATTCTCGAAAAAAGTAGTGCGAAAAGGACTTTTTGAAAGCGCTGCACAGTTTTGTACATTGGTGTCTACTAATGAATACCACTGTCGGATTTATGGGGGTGGTTTAAGGAGTTCACCACCCCCCATGAACATAATTAATTCATTGATGTGTTTAATGCTGTATGGACGTTTTCGGAAAAAATAGTGGTATTTTCCGGTTATAGCGAGGCCCGTCTGATGTTGCTATTTGCTTGTACTTGGTTATGGGTTTATTTTGCAGGTTAGGTTA
>JAQIWH010000824.1:0-39883 GCA_034695005.1 Cryptops parisi | reverse complement strand
AGATGTTGTTTGGTACTTACCTACTATCAACAAGAACAAGCGCCAGTGTTTTTTGATGTGAGAGGTTTTTTTGAAACGTATAATTTTCTTTCACCGGTTTTTTTTCTTCCAATTCACAGCTTGGAAATCTATAGGGTTAAACTAAGAATGTTTTTTTTTTCTTTAAAGTGTTAATATGTGGAAAAAAATATGTTTTCTTTATCGTACGTCAAAACTTCCTTTGGATAGTACTTTGTAGAAATTCCATTCTCTTTGTTGAAAGGTTTACCCTTGTAACTGTTACAAGTTTTACATAACAAGTACTTTAAAAATACTTTTTAAGCATACTTGTTATACAGCCTACTGTCATATACAGATTTTTAACTGTATAGATATCAGATATGCTGTCATATCAGATGTCATATTTTTCGTCTCTTTATTTTGTATTTTTCGTCTCTTTATTTTTGTTGGCTTGTTGTGGAACCTTTTCCTAGTCAAGTGTCATTGTATGACGTTTTAATCCAAATAAATAAATATACTGTATGTACGGTACATGCATAATGCAAAATTAAAATCTATTTTTGATTTCTGCATGTTTCGATTTATGCGGATTAAAATTTATGCAATATTTTAGTCATTCGATATATGATTTATGCGAGGTTTGATTAATTCTATTTTTTTATTTATTTATTTATACATGCGATTTTTTTTTACATTGAACGAAGAACCCTTGCTGTTTTCGTTTTACACGTTTTTTAGTACTTTGAACTGTACGGTATATTCTCATAAACGACTGTAGATGACAGTTTACGTTAAATTCCCAGCTCACAAGTGAAGCTAATATGAAGAGTATAAAAATTACCTAAAACTATTGAACATACGATACTTTTTATTCAGGAAACCATAAACTATCGATATATTAGTTGCCGTCAATATTTCAATTCAGTTGAAAACCAGATTTGACCAGTCAAAACTAAAATTAACATCGATTTCAGATATTACAATTTTAGTAATTTGGCGGTATTCGGCGATTAATTAGTCTTACCTTCGTGGTTAATCGGAATTTGACTAATGACATCGGGTTTTAACTGAATTCATGTTTTGACGGTAACATATATTAACATTTCAAATAAGTTATAATTTCATTAAGAAAAATTTTGGAATCAGTAACTTGTAAAAATTAATAACATTGTCTTGTGTTTAGCGATGTTGAAACACGCGCAAATTTTGTGTAGTATCATATTTGGCTTTTTCATCTACACAGTTGTGTTTTGGAAAATTCTATTATACGGCGTGTGATACATTGTAACCCCCAAAAGATTGCGTGTGGATAATAGTACATTTTATGAAATTACATAAATACCATCATGCTATAGGTCTTAAAAGTATTCCCGTGCTTTTGCTTAAGACCACCCATAAAGAATGAAACTATAACTCTACGATAAAGCGACTAAAGTATATACCACGAAAAGCTATAATAGTAGGGATTTTTATATATATTTTAATCATAAAATATAAAGAAATTTGATATCCAATAATTTTTTCAGCACGCGTGGAGACATCGTAAAAAAAAAATAAGTCGTTGAAGGAACCCAAACATTATCTCGTAAAAATTGAATTGTGGGTTCATGTTTTCCAGGCGCGGATACAAGTTGAGGTGTCGAGACATTGCGTGTCAAAAGTTTTCGGTTGAAGGGGGAAACGTTATACACTACAAGTGGTGTTGTTGAGGTTTGACTGAACGCCTGTCAAGGGCGGTTTCTTGGCTTTTACGAAATGAAAGGGTTCATGCCACCAGCAGACCAATCAAAGTAAAACTCACCCAACTTTGAAGGAAAATGAGTTGATAGCTTTCGTGGGTTTTTTCTGTTACGTGTATTTTGATTATATATATACTATATATAGGTAACGTATATATATATACTATAAATATACAGTATATAGGTTATATATATGTATAGATAATTATTTACTGATTTGTTGAGGGTTATTCATAATTCCGTGACATTACAAAAGTTTCATACTCCATAACAGATATTTTAACTATTTAACAGATATTACACTGAACGAAAAGTAAACTCTCTTAAGTTTTGTTTTGAGAAAACTGCATACGCGTAGTTGCTGTGGTTTTTCGCTAGGAGGCAGTTATTCGCAAAATTACTGAATTCACTCAACACGAACCAACAAATTTTCTTTATCAAAACCTCAAATGATGAAGATGTGGTAGCCACCACGGACATTGATTCAACACCATGCGAATTTGATTTTAGGGCTTTATCAAGGATAATTTTTACACCTCCACTCCCCACCAATAGTATCAACTGTGACATTGTATGGGACGAAATGGACAATCGTGTAGATGTCTGCTGCATCAGCAAAGGTTGATATATTGAACATTGGTGAAATATTTATTTAAAAAAATTGGAGATTTCACCTATCGTTCAGTGTAATGCAATTAAAGATCAGTGGAGTAGTTCCGGAGAAATGAATTTTTGTAATATGTCACGGAATCATAGATCACCCTGTACATAATAGAACATAGATAAATAGAACATAGATGCTGTGTGTGTATACAGTACATATACAGAAGGCTTCTTCTCAAGTAAAACAGGGAATTATCTCGCTTAGTATTGCAAATACGTTGATTATAGTCATTATGATCAAAACATTCGGGGCCAATACAATGGTGATAGTTTCATTGACCGTAACATCATTTTCACGGAAATGACATTGTTACATTCAAAATCATGAGTCGTAGCTACCAAGTCATATTTACAAAGTTATAGCCAAAGTCTTTTAGTCATATTCCAGTGTTGTTTCATTATATCCAACAATCCAACCGAAATAACAATAGACATTAAAAAAGCACAATGCTGCAAGTCACCATACTATTTGGTGAAGTTATATTAGTGTTCTTATGCTTCTTTAAATTCGCATTTAAATTAACCATGCAACAACTGAACTTAACTTTACTGAATAGTATGGGTGACTTGCAGAGAAGCTATTGTATCAGAATAGTAACTTTTAATCTTTATTGTTGTATTAATTTTTATTTCGGTTGAATTGTTGAAAATAAATGCAGCTGGATCATGATTAATTATGACATATTATATTACAATATATAGATGCATATATGGAATATAGAAGGTAAGATATACAAGTATTGTACATGTGAAATGCATATTTCACAAAATAACAGATTTCACACTTCAGTTGTAACATATGGCCATTTAAATTACCCGGCATTAAATTCTCAAGTATTTCTTTGGTTTACTTATACAGTATTGAATATACCATGATACTGTAGTATGTTTTTTATATTTACGTTTTTTTTGGTACTATTTGCTTAACACAAGTTTCTTGTCACTCGACGTCGAACGTCTTTTTTTTCTGATTTGTGAAATAGTCTTTCCGACCGTATTTTTTGCAGTCATCTAGTACTAGGGTAGTTTTTTATTCCATATATTTTTTTATATTTATTTATTTCGTTTCCCCCTCTTCTCGTATTTCGTTTAATGGAGATGAAGGGTGTTGTACTCATTAAAACTGAACGTAGAGGCGGGGAACATAAGATGAATGTGTAAACAAATTTTCAGGGCCAATCGTTCCTTTGGAATTTCCTATTCGAAAACATAACTGCAATTGAGATAGCTTTTTCTGAGATTATATTCTGAATATGGGTTATTTTTTTTTGTGTGTGTACATTTATTATTTCAGAGTTGATTTGGTCTTTGATGTTTTTGTTTGTTTATGAAATTAAGTTTGAACATAAACTGAAACTCGGTTAATTATATTTCTTTGTATTCACCATGGACTGTGTTTACTTCAAGAGTAAAATACATTAACTAATCAAATTATTATATCGACTGTTTCACACTTTAATTAAGTATTTGCACTTTATTATAGTAACAAGTAGATTGTTACCGGCAGTATATATAATCATCGTATTCTATACAATGTGTACCTCTTTTGGCAACGTATAAAATAGCATCTGGTTAAGAACTGTTTAGGTTAGTTAAGATGATTTTAGCAAGATTTAAACACCTTTTTCTTAAAAATTTAAGTCTAAGTTTAAACTTAAATAAAACTAACGTGACTATTCCAATGCTAATTTCATGCACTGCCTAAAAACCAGGTTTGACATTCTTTGCGTAGACATTGTATAGAATGGCTGGATTCTATACATTGCTGGTAACAGATACACACAAATCTGGCAATGTGCTATTTGACGTATTTATGTTTACTAAACAACTTTTCAATTAAAATCAACATTTTCATGGAATTTCAAGAACGTTTATTCGCGTTAATAGTTTCGAGTCATCAACTCGAATCGCCGTAAATTCTTGACTTGTACTTGGTTAAGTATAATCATAATAATAAAAAAATAATAATGAACCTTAAAAAAACCGTATATTTTCTTCTTGTCCCCCTTTCGAAGTAATTTATTATTTCATTTGCAAGACTTTTTTTTTATTTTCTTATTAACTTTTTCCTTTGATCTTCTAATTGATACACTGCTACTATCGTTTTTTTTTTCAATATGTCGGATATATGAATGGTAGTTTTTTTGTGTATATATTTTGAGGGGATGATTGCAATTAACACACCATAGGAAATTGTATTGTATAGTTTGGTCATAAATTTCGAAACGTAATTGAATTCCACTTATTATTATTATAACTTGAAATAGAATTCCTATTCACCTCAATGTATTTATTATATATATAAATAAATATAATCCTGTAAAATTAAATTGGCAAGGTGATAAACATTTCAGTTGCACAGGTTTTGAGATTAATAATTTGATGCGCAGATTACGCGGGTGTGGGTATATTGTGTAGTCGGTGTTGTAAGATCTTTTTTGGGGAATATCCGTACAAATGTTTAGCAATCGATTCAGAAAACATTCCATGCAAAACTTTATTGACTTTTAAACGGCATCAAGCTGCATCATCTTGACTTTTTTACACCGCTTTGGAATAACGATTAGAAGGCAAAGATGATGTTCTCACATGTTTCGTTGATGGGTGTGTTCTCCATATCGAGTGCTTTTCATCAGCAACTATCAAGACATCTTTTTTTTATTGTTATTTTTTTTTTCTTCCATAGAAATCGTGGTTAAGAGAATTTCGAGGTCATAAGGTTAGGTACCGTGAAAGATAGTGGCAAAGGTCACGTCTCGACAATGAGAGCCCCCGATTTTATAGAAACTTTGCCATAAATCACTAATGCCCCCGAAACTTGTTTTCGGAAGTGGAGACGATTTTTATTTTTTGTTTTCATTTATATGTTATATTTTAAATATAATTTTGTACTAATTCCGTTTTAGTGTTTTAAATTATACTCGTTTATTATAATATAAATATTTGAAAGGCCTGATGTTAAGTAACGATGTTAAGTAACATTTTTTGTCAAAAATGACCTGGGAGAATTTTTTTTAATGTGTTAGGTGCTATTCTACCTTCCTAACGCATAATTTTGAGCAGAACAGCAATACGTGCAAAAGTTTTAGTGCAAGAAGTGTCTAGTAGCCCATAGACAGCAGGGCAAGCTTAGATCCAATTTTCTTGAAATTGTAAAAATGTTACTTAGCTTCCTTTTACACCAGGCCTTTCATTTGTAATCAATACATTTTTTTTGGGTATATTAACCGCACATCGTGACAGCAGATTGATAATACACAGTAATCAAATTTGTATTTAGTTTTAATTCATGATTCAGGTTTAGCGATCGTTTATGTGATATCATAGTCAGTAATCTTGTAAGTTTGTGTGTATGTAAGTCGCATTGAATAATTTTTCAAAAGCAGATCCAGAAACTCTTTTCTCAATGCCGTACTCCTACGTGAATTGAACAAATGCAGTTCTAACAGTGTGTGTGGGGATGTATGTATTTACATTGTAAAAAGGTCGTATAATTTATATTTTTTAATTATGTTTTTTAAATTATAATTTAATTCAGTTTATATTGCTACTACACCCAACATTATACTTCAAATGGGGTACAAAATGAGGAAAATTTGTGCACATACAAAAGAGGGTTACAAACAAATTAACAATGACATAGAATTCAAATTGCAACAACAAACAACCACTTATGATTTGCATAACGATAATAAAAATTAATCATTTGAGGAACCATTTTTTCTTTCAAAATTTCTCCAGAATATAGTTTAAACAGGTAAGCTAACCAAAGAAATAAAAACACAATAAATGAAAATAAAAACAAGCCTACTTTTGGCTTCAAAAGCCAAAGGCCTTTGACTTTGAATTCAAAATAGAAACGAATACTACCCGGTCAGTCTTGTAGGCTTGTTTTTATTTTCATTCATTGTATTTTGATTTTTTTGGTTAGCTTACATGTTTAAACTTGAATTATTAGGGTAGGGAATTGTAAAATTTATCCAAAACATAGCGTTATAACGAGGAAACTGTTAATGACATCCAGTGACACGTAATTTTTGGTTTAGAAAATGGAGCATATTGGTGAATTACTGTGGCGTCAGCTCTATGCCCAACTGGTTGGCTAGAAGCAAACGTCATAGCTGTGCAGAGGTTTCTCGATGTGTGAAACCAAGAATTGCGTGTGATAGGAGAATTTAATACGACATATCTCTGTGTTCAATTACTATACAAGCAACTTCTAATAAAAACAAAAACCAAACAAACCTTAATACTAGACATGGTTTATTTGCGAAATTAGAATATATACTTGACTGATAAAGCCTGTAACAAGTTATACGATCAAAATATTAGCTGATTGCGATGGAAATATTAGGAACGCCCCCTCGTCAGTAAGAACGGGCGACAGAAAAGTTGGTTTCTGCTTCCCAACTAACTTTTGTGTCGCCCACGCTCATTGGCGAGGGGGCGTTCCTAACATTTCTGTCGCACTCGGCTTATATTTTCTATCGCATAGTTTGCTATGGGCTTTAAGAACTAAATCGCGTTGAACGAGGAATTTTCATATGGGGGATTTCGGTTTTACTTGTAGAAAAACTCGGACACTAGAAATAACTGCTAGATCTACACTTATTTAGGAATTTAAAATACTATTTCACTGAAAAAAACTAGAGAACTAGTCTTTATTTATGTTTGTAGTGAGGAATGGTAATCGTAGGACTCCGTAACTCATTACTTCGATGGTTCGAAGGGTAGAGAAAAAGAGCATCGGGGGGGGGGGTAGCATTGAAGGAAATCGGTGCAGTGTGGTCAAAAGTATAATTGGTGTCTTAAGGATTGTCCATCTCCGAAACATCAAAGTTACAGTTACAGACCAGATCGTTGTAACTATACTGTACTTTATTTTTTCACTAAGCCACTATAAACCGATAAGACGCGTCACTGTTTATTCAAAATCGTGTATCATTTGATGAAAATAAAAATTCGAAAAACTGAAACAGCGTTATACGAGGAATTCGTGTTAATGTGACCCCTTTTCTCTCACACATCCTCCTCGTGTTTGCCTCAAGGATATTCTTATTTCACCTGTAACAGTTTAAGGCGGTAAGTTTCTAAAGCTTTTTTTCTGGTGTGAACTTTAACACCTGGCCCAAGAGGGTTTTTTTTCTTAACACTCCCCCTTAATGTCTCGACTCTCTCTAATCTTAGACGAAACACTTAAGAAACCAATTACATCAGTACTGCTTCTTCACCACCACCCCCTTCATGTCTTTCTTTTTCCACCAATCGTCTTTCAAGGATTTTTTTTTACCTAAATTTCCCAAGTTATATTATGATTAAAAAAATATCGATGTAACGAGAGTAGCAGACTATCTAAATGACATGCTGTGATTTTTTTTTACACATATCTTAAAATATTGCTGTATTACATCCGGGTATTAATTTCATGTTATCCCCTACTTTTACTAATTATTGATGGAGGTTATTTTTTATTACATGTTAATATAATGGAAAAATATATATCAATAATTTCTAACAATAGCTAATTTCTTATATTGAATGTAATCGTGTTTGTTTGGTTTCAATCGTGGATCATCCTGCATAAAGGAAAATACAGTACATTTAACAAAATTGTGGTCACTACTAATGTTCAGAATCGTTTTGTTCATTAATACGTCGATTAGAATAAATTTACAAGGCGGTAGATTTGGTTCACCCTGTAGTTCAACTTATTATGTTTATTAAGTGCATAATTTACAAGTTGATGCAATAATAATCAGTACAAATAGCCTAAAATGTTTTTTTATGAATACGCTTTATTTTCGATTTTGGCAATTTTTTATTCGATTTTTGTTACATTAGACTTAGGCGGTTTTTGATTTATGTGTTCTCGTTTTATGCGATTTTTGATACATCTGAGTTATGTGATTTTGAGTAATAATTCAATTTTTTATTTTCGCAAGTTTCATTTCAATGCGAACTTAATTTATGCACTTTTTGAGTAATCAGATTTATGTTGAGTCATTTTATTTTCGGTTTCTGCAAATTTCGATGCTTTTTACAATTTGTTTGCAGTAATGCTTTTTGCGGATTTTTATTTATGCGGTATTCACTTTATGCGATTTTTGGTACATTGAACTATACAGTGTCATCTACAGGCGCCATAAACGCCTGTAGATGACAGTATACGTTCAATTCCCAGCTCACAAACTCAGTCACTCACAAGCGAAACCAACATAAAGCATATATAGAATCGGTATAATAAAGTGAATATAGAAACAGTGTATACTTGAATAAGTCTATTATTACTATTTATGTGAACATACGTTGTATCATCACTCGAAACGGATATGCAAAAATTCGAGTAAACGCAAATTTGAAATGATATCCGGTATCGAAAATTCGAAGATGAGTGCTTTGGTTTTTCATTTAAATTTCAAGCTTTCAATAAATTCGAGTTGAGCGAGAAAATCCGAAAATGTATAGGTCTACACCAAGTTGGAGTTATAGAAGTTGTAATTAAAATCTATGCACTTTGTCAGGTGGGTCAACTTTGTGTAGTTTTCTACCCTCTTCTAATGGCGGGTTGAAATGTTTTTCTTTTTTTTTTTTGTCTCGGACGTCAATTGCGGGTGGTCTTGTGAGCAAAGTTGATGTCTAAAAACCGACAGTAATTCGTACCTGAAGACGATGGAGGGGAACCAAAATTGGGAAATAGTGGGATAAAGAACGGGTAAAGAACACACCACACTCTTCTAACACCTGTTGTAAAAGTTCCACCTTGTGTTTACTTCGGAGCTCTTTTATTTGCTGTTCCGAAAAGTTATGCTTTAAGGCTACGGCACACTCTTTTATGGGTTGGAAAAATGAGGTCATGTGACACCCTGTAGAACATTTTTGCCTTAATTATTATTTGCTTCTATTCACGGCGTTTTGTTTGGAAGAGAAAAAGAACCAACCGTCATTCGTAACGTGGTGCCCTCTAGCAACGACGCAACAACCTGAGCACACAAACAATGGAGAATGCAACGTTGTATAGAAGCTTATACACAGTACAATGGAAAGAATGTTTTGTTTTTTATTTTATTCCAGAAAAAAAGGTGGATAAATCCATGTCTGTATGCGAAACAGGTGCTCAGGGTTGAAGGGGAAAAAAGAGACATGATGATATAATTCTCTTATTTCTTTTCGGGATGCCTAGGGAGGGATAAAAGGTGAGGGTTGAAAGTTCTTTTTCTTGTTTAGGATGAAGGGAATTAGGTTGAAGGACGGATGAAAGAGGAAACTAATTTACCAATGTCAGAATTTTCTACGTTTTTTTGTATATATATATATTTTATATTAAAGTCCTCGACGGATTCGTAGATACGCGTTTGCTGTGTAGTACTTCAATCTATACGTTTTTGCAGTTATATGGATTTAGTTTATTAATGCATTGATTAAAATACATTTACAAGGCGATAAATTTGGTTCACCCTGTAGGTCACAACTTATTATGCTTATATCGAGTTATCAGCTGAAATTTGTATAGACTATAGAAAATGATTTTGACCAAAGACCAGCATATACACTACAGGGTGCCCCAAAAATTTCGATACGTAGAGACATTTAACAATTTTGGGGGGAAATGTACATACAATGTTTTATCTTTTAACATTACCTTGTCTATAATATTACCTACGTAACTAGGAAATACCCAGAACTCATATTACCTATACATGGAGACTTTTTAAACATCATATAGTATACATTTGCATGAAAAAATATGAACTGTTTTATTTTATCAAATATAAATTTTACACAATTTTGTATTTGTATAATTTTAATAATTGGAAAAAAAATTGGACTTTCCGCAATCGCGAGTGTATTTTCTTTTTCGCGATAAAATGGCAAGCTCCCTCCACTTTAAAGTGATTTGTGTTTTTTGTTTTATATTAACTATTGAAAAGAATTATTTTTTGAAGGTTAACTATAAGAGTCTGCTCGTTAATCTTTCCAAAGTAAAAAATCAATAAATTATTTAACCCTGAAACATGTTTACTCGCGATTTTTTTTTAATTTGATTTTTTTCTCAATTTTCGGCAAACATTGTACAAAATTTGCAATACACGATATAACTTTCACTTTTACTTTTTTTTTTATTCCCCCCCTCACCCTTGGAATTTCCTTTTCTGTTGTTTTTATTTCTTCCACTTCTTTGGGTTGGCGTTTTCTAACGGGTGTTTCATTGGGGCAATTTTTCTTCCAATTGGTGATTATCTTTGGAAAATTGGCCAAATGCTCGATTCCAGCACGTCATAAATAAAAAGCGAACCCTGAACACTTATCACCTTTTCCGTATTGTTGAAAATTATAATCATTAACGTTCAACAGAAACCGACAAAAAACACTTGTGAAAAGAGGGTAAAACCAGGGTTACCCTGGTTTGTCCAATTGTTTTTTGGTATTTTTTGGTTTTTTTGTTGTTGTAAATATCGATTTTGTTCTTTGGTTTAGAGATAGAAAATCTCTTGATTTGTTTCATTTCTTAAACCGAAAAGTGATTTCTTCCCATTATAAAAACAATTTTCCGATTGTCCGAATCCCTTAAATAATTATGCTGTTACGTGTTTATTCGTTTTGCAATGAACTTGATTTGACGAACATCATAGTAACGTTCAAAAAATGCTTCATATTCATTACACTATAAAGAATTAAACTCCGTGGTTGGTATGGTAACCACGTGGAGTCTAGAAGTCAACCTTTGTTTGGACTTATCTTGATTCGCAGCATTTGTTTATTGTTTTAAAACATTTTATAAAATACTGTATGTGTTTCGAATCAAATGTCGAAATATTCCGATGCACTTTGATTGAGGATCCTCTTTTATACTCAACTTTGTGTACAGTCAGCTACAATGAAACGACAGTGCTCTATTATCACTAACAGTGTTGCGTTGTTGGTTATGATTTTGATTCATATTGATATTTATTACACGTCACAAAACGGTAATACGTAAAAACTATAGTTACTGTTTTTACTCATCATATGTGTACAATGTTTACGTCATCTCATTAGTTACTCGTTGCGTTTGTGTTGGTATGGTAACTTAACTCACACATTTATCAAAAGATATATACAGTGAGTGATGGAGAATTCTCCATCATTGAGTTTAGTGTTGTAATTTGCATTGTCTACATTCACGTTGTTGTGGTATACCTTTGTGGATTCCAGAAGTTCTCCAGAGTTCGCTAATCGCTATTAGCAGCGAAATTGACTTTTGGCAATCTTTATGAACTGCTGTTACAATTTACAAAAAAAATTATATAAATATATATTTTTGTTAAACTTATGCAAAGTATCATAAGAATGGGTACTTATGTCTTAGCTGCTCACCTCATTTTGCTAAACTAATTTTAACTAACATAAACTGGATCCATGATCCACAGTTTTGGTTAGTTAAGGGTAATAAGAAAAGCAATTTGCGACATGTCAAGGTTTTACAAATGGTCTTAATCACTAGTGTCTCAAACGAGATGGGCTGCTAACCCATAAGTACCTAATGCTTATATTTGGTATTTAATGTTTTTTGTTTTTCAATATTTACTTCTTGGTTTGATAATTAATCGATTTTTTGTTTTATTTTTTTCTAGGGTTGGTTAAGTGACTTAGAACCGGAAAAACAGTGAGTAATACTTTTTTTTCGACTCTTATTGAATTGTGCAATATTTTTGTGTTAGTAAAATACTTTGAAATGTTTGGTTTAATTAAGCTTAATAGTGACATTTTAATTGTTAAGTATATAATTTTTATGTTTTATCTTATTTAAAAAAAAAAAAATTAAATGGAGAATACAGAAAACGTGGGAGGTATCAAGTACTCTTAATATGTAAAATAAGTTGAACAGATTCCGCATTCCTAACCGAGAATGTCAAACGCTCATGACACTTTTTTCCCTATACCGAGTACTAAAAAAATATAAAAAAGTGAATTAACCTTTCAAAGGTCAAAATGCGACAATTTCATTATGAATTTGTTTTCACGGTTGTTAAATGATAAAAGGCACCATTATACTTTTTCAATACAAATATGCATGAGGTGATTTTTAATTCAACAACAACAACAACAGATCGTAACCTTCGGTCGGGTGAAAGTGCGTTTTTAAGAGGCGTCATATCATTGGTGTATATTGGAATATGTATGTGTGTATGTGTGAAAGTCCCTCTCTCTTTCTCTCTCTTGCTCTTTTAACAAGTCAGTCTGTCCGTCCAAGGGCGGCTAGGTGCCAGTGTGGCGGCCACGATGCTACAGGGTGTCGATATGCATCCCAAATAGGTAGGGGCCATAAGGAGAGTGTTGGGTGAAAAAGTTACACATAGCGCGATCAACATTGTGTTTCAACAACCCAACAACGTCTTTCATTTATAGAATGAAGTGGAATTGTAAGAGAGTTAAAATGTAGAATAAATAGGTAATGATAAAGAATGTCATCTGCATCTAAGCATGATCTAAGTGATGTTGTAAATGTAAGGGTTATGTGGTCAATGGTTAGGTTTTAATCGTACATTCTCGTGGTGCACGATTTGAAGAGCGTTGTATATAAGAAAATTAGCGTATAACAAATATCCTGATGTTATTGCTTTGATCTTGTTTGTTTGTTTATGTTTTTTTAATAATGAAATGCTATTTTGAATAATAAACATTTTGTAAAGATGTCCCGCAGGGTTCAGGGAGCTATGAAAAACAATAAGTCGACCACAAGCTATGGCCATTTGCCCTGAACGTTGACCTTTTGGGTTAACCATGCAAATTTACAACAGAACGTACATAAAAAAAAGTTGTCTTGAAATGTAAAAAAACAAGCAAACAATACAAGTTAAATATGTAATACATGATGGGCAATTTATCAGCGTAGTTCTTGAAATTCAGTGAGAAACATTATTTTTGTGATAAAAATAAAGCCGAATTTGTTTTTAAAAAAATATTAAACCAAAACTTTGATTACCCATATTAAGGTCAAATATCACGATCGGTCGTGCGTCTTCGACATCATTCGAACAGTCATTTTCGTTACGTCAGTATATCTGTTAACAAACGGAACAAACGGCTTCGTGATTGGTTAAAACAGAATCGGAGACGATCAACTAACCAATCACGAAACTGTTTGATCATTTGGTACAGACATACTAGTGTCAGAAAATGGTTTTTTGGCTGATGTCGGAGAGACATGATTAATCGTCACATGTTTGAGAGTGGGAGAATCAATGTAGCTTACTCTGGTGAATACAGGATGGTTTTCATAGTCAATTGTAGATGAACACACGCGACTTGCAGCAAGCTAACAAGATGGCGAGGAAGAGTGTGGGTAACAGTAAAAGGTGGTACAGTTATCTCACTACAGTGAGAAAACAAAAAGTGATGTTAATAAACAGGATTTACACTATCAATTTGGTTTTTACAGTGTATAGGAAATTTGTGTATATGCTAGCTGAGATGCTGAAACAATTGTTTTGAATGCAGTGTCACTTAATGTGCTGTTTATACTGTACATTTAACTTCTAATTGAGGTGTTGGGTGGAAAAACGGCGTAAACCCACTTACGTCGTTATTTCTTGAAATGTATATATTGAATCGTTTTAGACTAGTCTATACCATAAAGACATTGGGTTGCCTATAATTTGCACTTTCGAACTTTCAGGAGCAAGAATACGGAATGCGACTATTGAAAAATCTGAAATTTTTTGTGGTTTTTCAAAATTTTTGTCGCTTTATTTCTAGTTGTTTCACTTGGTTGCTTCACTTCCATGGAAAGGATACTGATCATTGTAAAAACAACGTAAATGCACTTATAAATTAGCACGATATTTGGAGTAACGGCGTAATTGCATTTCTTTAATTAGCTTATAACTTGAGGCCTGTCAACTAAAGTTAATAGATTTTTTGCAAAACCTGTTCATTTTCTTTATATAAATATACAATCGACACGATTTTTTTTAATCTTAAATTTGAAGGTGCCAGAAGTTTTTTCTCCTTTTTCTGAAAACTACATTTTTTGAGTTACGCCGTCATTACACCCAGTCCTCAATTTTTGTCTATTGTTTTACTCCAATAACTTATTTGGAACTTGTTGTTTTCTTTTGTTTAAACACACGCACAGTATAGTTGTATTATAAGCTACCTGAGATAGAGAGGTATTCGAAATAGGACCATAATTGAGGCTGTTCACGAATCTCGTGAATCATTATTATACCAATAAACGAAAACTCGTTTTGTAGGAATTTCTCCGAAGTTGGAAAATTGAGACATTTTATTACAATATCACAGAGCTGCGAACAATAAATCTCTTTATTACGGGTCGCCATTAAGTTTGTGTGGGAAGCAATTTTTCTTCTCTTTACGTGATTTCTTTTCTTAACGCTTTTTACTGGTTTTTTTTCTCTACTTCTATTCTTTATAGATTTTTTATTCGATATTAATTTTCGACATTTGGGTTCGTACAGAGTGATTCAAGAACAATTGCAAATGTTTTTTTGGTTGTTTATTTTTACTGTAATAGTCGTTTCGTAAAATTGTTTTTACTTTTCTATCTGCAGTTTTTATATAGAATGATGGTCTAACTATTTAGTTATTGTTGATTGCATTACTAACCATTGGGATAACTAATGATTAGCAATTGAAGAGCTTAATTCCAAACGTTTTATCTTCACTTTTGATCATTTTTTATTTAAGAGGCTTTGAAAATTATCTGTGTATCGCTGATTCTAAATACAGTATGTTATTTTTTCAAGACTCAAAACTTATCATTTCTTACTGAAAGACCTCTCATAAATCACGTTATATGCAAAGTGTATGGTCAAATGAATAAATAAATAAAAAAATACTTTTTCTGAAAAATTTTATTTCATGGACTTAAGACGATTCGGAAATAAAGTTCTTCAGATGGTGATCCAATTATAGGATTAATTCAGCTGACATGTCACAGCTACTTTTAAAATCGTTCTTCAACAACTCTATAAAGATTTTGAAAAACAGAAGTAACGCCGTTTTCCAGCTATATTTTTCTGTACAAAACGTACGTACACATATGTCTGTCTGCCTGTCCGCTCTGATAAGAAGCTATAGTCGTCTGGGTCAAAGGTTTTTTCCTTGTCTCGCACACCCTCGTCTGGGACACCTTCTGTCCTCTTTGCCACGTGCTGCTGACAAGCCTTGTATCGCTTCTCCATATCACCTTATCGAATAAAAGAGAAGGATTTTGTATAGGGTGAGATTAGAGGTGGTGATATATAGCAACTATTACAGACATATGTGCTACGTAGTCACGCGAACCATCAACTAAGCCAAACTGACAGCCTGGTCTGGTAGAAGAAGCACGTGACTTCGTGCTGGGCTGGAATCTGGTGGTCTGTGTATATACGTACAATATACAGGGTGTTTCAAAATTAATGTTACACTTTGACAAGGCCGGAGCTGGGAACGTGCTATGCATCAGTCGACAGAAAAACACAGACATTTTTTCATCGCATTGGCTCGTGATGAATGTTTTGCGCATGCACCGTTAAGAAACGCATTGTAGCAAAATGGCGATTCTACAACATAAAGCTGTGCCAGTTTATACAATGGATTGAGTAGCAACTTGTTACTGCCACCATGACAGCAGCAAACTATTGTTTCAACTCTGGCAAATCTTTCTATTATGGGGTCGTCATTTTGCTACAGTGAGTCTCCTAGCAGCGCATGTGCAAATGATCAATCATTCGCCAATACGTTATGAAACTTGTAGAGACATGGCACGTTCCTGTATTAGTGTAACATCAATTCTAAAACACTGTATATCCAAGTAGGCGTATGTGTATGTTTTGAAACTTTGTTGTTAAAATACAGATTATCACGTAGGGATGCCATCCATTCTCCAACAATGTAAATATACAGTGCATGTATGGTATGTTACGTTACATATGGTGGTATATAAGTATGTACCGATGTGTATACATATGTTCATACAGTATATGCATATATAGTGCGCCTCTAAAACCCAAATAACTAACTATGCATATTTAAGCTTATACAGTATATACTGTACCAAATGCCTTACTTTTGTTTTATAAATTTGTTTCATGGGTTTCAAATTGGCTTAACGTTGGTTCTCTAGAATTGCACTCACTCAAGCAAGTTGTTAAAGGATTACAGTAAAATAAAAGAAGAAAAACGAAGTGATAATGTGGGTAATCCCTGACACTCGAGTGGTGTAGTATGAAGTTTGAAAAGTGTGTGTCGTAGGGTAAAAAAGAGTCGTATATTTCTCTGGTCGGAAAAACAGATGGGAGGAGGTAAAAAGATTGGGAGTGGCGACTTTTATCTCTACCTGGACGTCAGGAATGCAAAGGCGAACTTTGACCCCAAAAACAGTCGTCTCTTTTGCCTCGCATTCCAACAGCAGTAGTAGAAACATCAACTCCCAGGGTACTTGATGTTTTAGTGCCAAAATAACCTCGCTGAGCCTCCCTCAACAACATTAAAAAAAATAAACGAAGTTCTTGGTATCGCAGACGACGACTACTGTAAAGTGTAGTTTCCTGTAATTCGAATGTCAAACCGAAAATCAGTACTAAATTAATAATTTTATTGAAAACTCGAGTTATGAGTTACTTTCATAACTCGTTAAGGCACCTCATTGTTTGTAATGTTATTTAAAATCCATTGCTCGTGTTATGAAAACTGAGACGGGCGTGTTTTGAGGAAGGAGGTTATATTGTGGAGTTATGCATACTGTGTAGTAGATTGATTTACTGAAAAAGTTCAGTTTCTGAAATGTTGGGCTATTATTTCTACACAGAAACAGAATTCAAACATGTTTCGGAAAATAAACCTTCCTTTTTCAGCGAAATGTTTTAGATGAATCAGTTTTTATGAATACCTAATGTACCCTATTATACCCATAATATAGGCTTATACGTATATAATATATAGATATATAAACGCAATTCTACTTTTCAGCGTATACAAGGGTATACTATTACTTTAACTTAAAAATATATCGATATTTGTGTCAATGTTGATCTTGGGTACTTTTTAACTTTTTTTTAGACAATAAGCACTGGATATGTGTATATACATATGTAAACTTACGAGTGTATATTATAATCGAAGGGTGTAAAAGGGTGTTAAGTAATACATGACAATTTCGGAGGAAATCGCGTTTAAAAATTTGAACTTTCATTGCTGTCTATGGACTACTTCACACTTCTTGCACGAATATCTTTGCACAGATTGTTGTTTTGCTCAAAATTATGAGTTCGGAAGGTAGAATTATACCTAACACATTCGAAAATTCTTCCAGGTCATTTTTGAAAGAAAAAAAAAGTTTATTTAACACATTTTACACTAGGCTCTTCAATTATACAGAATAACTTACATACAACATTAAAATATGAACTTCCCACTTATACAGTATGTTGATTTGCAACTTTCACTGCCGCACTGTTTGTTATCTCCCCCAATGCTGAAAGGTACAATGAGCGTATTAAACAAATGTAGTTTCTCGATGAACAGTGGAGATTTGTTATTACAGTACGAATGGAAGGGTCGTTGTTGTTGTTTTGTTTTGTTTTTGTTGAACTTTGAATATGGTGTTGGACGCGACGAAGGCAACAAGTTAACTCTCTCTTGACAGTGAAGAGAGAAGGCTTGATGGCCAGATACCGTCTGTGGGTCACATTTCCATGTAAGGCTTGACACTGAGCATGACGTATGACATCATTACACCAGTCGGGATATTTATTACAGATCTGGCCAAGACATTTGGCTCCAACTCCAACAGACTGCCTGCAAGAAAACAACAGCCAAAGTTATGGTTTTCACTCTGATTTGCATATCTCTAACTACTACCACTACCGTTGCTACTCTTTGCTTTTAGTTAGCGCATGTTAGCCCAACTTCACGTGGGTGGTGGTGGTGTGGTTTTTTTAACGTAGAGATTTATACAGCCTTTGATCTGGTAAGGCACCGCGAGTCTGTGACTCATAAACGGAAAAAGTTCAAGTGAAAAAATTAAAATAAGAGACCTTGGTGTTTTCCAATATAGCCATTTTGCAGTAAATTATAAAGGGTGATCCGAGGGTCGAGTGATATATTAACGAATCATAGAATTGCAAAGTGGAACTCTTGAAAATCGTGTGAATCAAAATCAAAGGTCATTTTTAATGTTAATGCTAGGATCACCCTGTATTTAGTAGCTCTTAGGCTTCGTGTAAGTCTGTGTATTAAACTATATATGGTATTAGATACAACGTGCATTTATCTAGCGCATACAAATAAAAATTTTGTATACAAGGTGTCCAAAAGGCTCACGTATATACGACGTATGTTTTTCCGGAAAAAAATTGATACGAAACTGTATGAAGGGCTTCGGGCAATATAATGATAAGCCACAATTTGTTTTCAAAAATGACACTTTCACATTAAACTGTTTCTCAGTACTGTTTTTAGCTTTGTTACTTTATCACTTCCTAGACTTTCCAAAAAATGGCAGTGTCAATATAGAGAACCACCTTGTTGCCCAGTGTGGTACTGTATGCCAGTGGTCTCCAAACTTTCTTGATTGTGACTTTTTTTTGTTAGTAAGACCTAAGGGCACGCACCCCATGATATACGTAACAAGAGTTTATAAGTGATTAGAGTTTATAGCAAATCTCTGAAACAAGAGTTTATAAGAAATAAACTTTTGTAACAAGAGTATATAAGAAATCTATTGCTTGCACACCACCACAGATAGCTTCGTGCACCCTTAGGGGTGCCCGCACCCCACTTTGAGGACCACTGCTTTATGCCTATGGAGTTTTTCATTAGAAAAACGGCTCTCCTAAACAATATCAAAAATATGGCTTAACATCATATTGCCCGAAGCCATTCATATGTGTACAGTACACTACTACTACTAATAACATAACTATTATAAACTGTATATTCACACCCCCGAAATCAGGTTGGAAAAATCCAATTTTTAAATTGTTTTTTCGACGTGACCCTTTTGTTCACCTGAGTCGGGTCATGTGATGGTCGCATTTCACCAATCAACTTTCTTTCCGTTTGGAAACAAAAGCAGTTCTTTTAAGGGTCAACGTCGTTGCACCCTGTACAACTATGGTTGACACCATTATTGTCAGCTAGCTCGTGCCATTTTTCCATACACGGAAGCCTAGCGATTTGTTTTTATTTATTAACTACATGATCATCAAACTGTTGTCAAACAATAAAAAAAAATTGCACATCAAAGTAGTCCGACCACTTCATAATTAAAGAAAAACAATTTTTATTCAAGATAAACATATAAAAAATATAGTTATATTAAATTAATCTTGTAGAACGAGTTGTCAAAAAATATATATTAAACAAGTGTCATTAAAAAAAAGCATGCCATCATGAAGATTTTGAGATTAACACGCGAGATTAAACGAAACAACATGTTAATCCTCAATATAATCTGCAAAGATAGCCATACTTTGTGTTCTTCTTCAGGGTGACTTAATATAGAAAACCGACATGTTATTCGATCGCCGATGGTGTCAAAGTGGACTAATCTCTGATTGACCTCGGTGACCTAGGCCCAACGGGCCGAATGACTATAAAGAGATTCGTATCAGAGTGTTGGTATCAAATTTCGATGAATTCAAAAGTATTGCGGAGGAAGGGGGGGGGGTGTATATGGGAGCATAGTATAAAGGTTGAATGTGGTGGCCAGTGAGGCGCCGGTTTTTCAATTGGATACACGAGGCAGCGGCATTTACCTCGATTACAAAGGTTCCGCCACGAGGTGAATTCATGATGAAGTTACTCGGTCCTATAGGCAAAAACTATAAAGCAAAAATGTTGCGAGGAACTGTAAGACACACCCATCCACTGCTCATGTTGCTCCTCCGAGCAAAGTAAATAATACAATTCTTAAGGTCGACGACGACGGATAGCATAGTTACGTCTCAATACCATAGCGTAAAGGCGTAATATTTACCGTGTGATCCATATCAGTTGTTATTCAATTTCGTCAAGATTCATGCAAACATTTGATGAAATCGATAAAAAAGTTTGCGAAGATTTTTGAATAGTTTTTTTATTTTGTTAATATGCTTGTTTGTTATTATTAATGGTTCCATGTGAATTTAGTTGGGGGGAGGGGGGTCTGACAAATTTCATATTTCACCTTTTTGAATTTAGGCATTTCATGAAATTACGAATTTCACGCTTTGACGATTAATATAATATGCGATTTATGTGAGTTTTGAGTGATTTCATTTTTGATTTCTGCAAGTGTGCATTTGATTTGTGCTGTTTCTGTTTTATTGGATTTATGCGGATTTCGATCAATGCGGTTCTCATTTTATGCGATTTATGGTTTATTGGACTATACAGTAAAGAGTAAACTAGTAGTAAACGTGTGTGGATGGTAGTAGACGGTAGTCTGTAGATGACAGACGTTCAATTCCCAGCTCACTCACAAAGTCACTCACAAGTGAAGCCAATACAAAGCGTATTCATTCTACCCCCCCCCCTCTCTTTTATGGAGTTGGATGTGGGTGTTCACAAAGAATGGATTCGTTGGCTTCCCAATCAACGTTTTGATATTGACAATAGTCTAAAACCTAAATGGGAATTAAATGCCAAATTCACCATATCAAATTTCAAATCAATTGAATTAAAGATGTAGAAATTCATAGCGTACAAATAAACAAACAACTGTGCTTAATAAAGATAATGGAGTGACTATTATGAATTATGCAATTCACGCTTTAACTAGACATTTGCGTATTTCACGGTACATTGCACGATTATGTGGATATACTGTACAATACGAGATTGAAGACACTGAATTTTGGACATTTGATTCCAAGAAATACAAAAAATAAAATAAAAAGTCATTTCACTTGTCATTTCTCAACACATTGTATTATCCGGAACATAGTTATGTTCAATATCCGAGTACAGGAAGAAGAAGAAAAAAAACTGGAAACGCTCAAAACAAATGCCGCAGCGTAGCGCAGTTGACAATTAAGACTCTGGGGCGTCCAATTTATTTTCAATGGTCGCTTTGGCTTTGGTTTTTTTCCTTCTTGTCTCTTTTTTGGAGGTCGTGACTCGGTGGCGAATTGCATTCTTTTTTGACATTCTTTTGGCATTTAGAGCTTTCTAACAAACAGGGGAGGGGGGGGATATGTGCAGGGATTCCCCATTCTCAGGGTAATTGGGAACCATTTATTTCCATTTTGCTGGCAAAACTCATGAGATACGTCGTAAAATTCGCTTCACAACTACCTCAAGGGGACTTTAGAAGATATAAAGAAACGTTCCGAAAGAGAGTATTTGTTTTCTGCTCACGAGTTTGTTTTCGTTTGTTTGTTTTGTTAAATTATTTGTTTATTTTGATTTTATTTTTATTGAAATGACTTTAAAATACTCGTATATACGTACTATAGTTTCTTAAAGAATTCCATTATAATGTATTAAATATTATTATTAAGTTTTTAACACTTTTTTGCTGTTTTTTTTTTTGCAGATTCACGTTGGATCTTCTTGTAGACACCGTCAAGAACCTTGGGTTGGTGATTGATTTGACTAATACAAATCGTTATTATAATCCAAAGGTAAATTTATGATTTTTTTAAACAAATATAGTTTAGAAATAAGATCTTTTCATTATGGACTAGATTCGTTGATATTTATTTACTCGCTAGAGTACACTACTTCCTGGACGGGCGTTGGTTCTTTTTGGTTACTTATACACCAAGCCTTCACTTAACGTCGTGGTTAAGTTTATGAAAACTACGACTTTAACTGAAAGTGAAACCATTGTAATTATCAATATACTGTAAGCTATGCTACAATATATCGTATGCTATACTATGTAGGTTATACAAAGACATTAAACGTAACGACTTTAAGCGGGGACTTGGTGAATTTTTGTGTGTGTATAGTGTGTCTCGATTGACTTCTTTATTTTTATTCGCTGATAGTTTATAGTATAGACTTTATGGTAGTATTAACGATGCGCAGTGGTTGATTAACTTGTGTTACAAATTAAATTTGGAATTCAATTGGTATTTTTTTACTATAATGGTTTCTGTTTTTTATGATGTGATCTTGTACATTATACAGTATAGCTTAACCAGTACCTTATTTGTTCATGAAAAACTTGGAATTGAACTTGATGGCATAACCTATACAAAGTCGAAATTGCGTATGAACATTTATATTGCCATTTTAATATATTATGGTGCACCAAAATTGAAGGGCCTGGTGTAAAAGGGGGTTAAGTAACATTTTCGAGGAAATCGCGTTCAAAGATCTGATGTTTCATTGCCGTCTGTAGACCACTTCACATTTCTTGCAATGCAATACTATCTTTACAGATATCGTTGTTTTGCTCAGAATTATGTGTTAGGAAGGTAGAATTGCATCTACTCCAAAATGTTTCTGGGTTATTTTTTACAGAATGTTACTAACACCCTTTAACACCAGGCTTTTCAATTGTTCCAATTACAATTTGTATAAGTACTTGAAAAATAAGTGTTGCATTCAATCGGTAGTGGACACCACTTCACGGACACAATGCAGGTTCTTTACCGTCTCATTGATTGGCCATACACAACACTGTGATCGAGATGGTGCAGTTTATCTTTAGAACTTTCTCATTGTTTTTAAGGTTATTTTACGGCTAAATTAGCTTTAAACATTCAAGGGAAATCACGGTTGGTTGTCAGAGAAAGTGAAGAATAATCAGTCGGGGTCATCTCGATGTCATTCTGGTCACCATCTTCGGTTTTAATTGGTATTCATCTAATTTCCTGGTGAGCTAAAGTTCGTGAGCCGTTGCTGGTTATTTATAAGCAATTCCGTATCCGGGTCCCCCGCCCTCGACTCAGCGGTCAAAGGTGTCAGACAGAGTGGCCTTGCAAGGAAACAAGAATAAAAAAATCTACACACTTTATATTGTAGTATTAACTTATAATTATGTCTATAACCCATCATGGTTACTTCAGTTAACTCATTTTGAATTTGTGTCTTAACGTACGTGAAACATCAGCAACCCATCTTATTTACTCTTCCATCCTATAAGGGAGAGTAAATCTGTTATACAGTGGAAGTCGGTTATTGTGATCAGTTGAGACTGGTGCCTTTTGATAACATTAAACAATAGATATAGAACATTAAACACTGTTTTGGGATCTACTGATAATAATAACAATAGCCGATTGATAACATTATCCATGATTATAATATCCGAATTTCACTGTATGTACTTTTTATACTCTCTATGTTAGCTTCACTTGTGAGAGTGTGAGTGAGTGAGAGGGGAATTGAACTTCCAATAAGCCCTTCGCATAAAACTAAAACCACATAAGTTCTATGTAAAAAAAATCGCATACCGGTATATAAATAAATTAATCGAAAATTGCAGAAATCAAATATGGAATTACTCAAAACTCGCATAAATCAAATGTCGACTTACTCAATGATCGCATAAATTTAATTTCTCATTAAACGAAATTGGCATCAATCAATAAATCGAAACAAGCAGAAATCAAAAACGGAATTACTCAAAAATCGAATAAAAATTGAATATCGAAATTACTCAGAGATTGCATAAGTTTTAATTCGCATAAATCGAAACATGCAGAAAAAAGAATTTTTTTTGCATTATGTATGTACATACAGTACCGGTATATCTGTATATGACAGTAGGCTATATAAAGAATATGCTTAAAAATTATGTAAATGTATACAGTGCATATAATAATACATTTGTGTAATTCTTGTCACATACGGTTATTATATTTTTTTTACTTTGAGAAATATCAGAATTTAAAAAATAAAAAACTTTTTTTTTTTCACAAAATTCATCTTGTTGTATCTTGAGTCGTAAACAATTAGAAATCATACATGTTGTGCAAATGATTTGGTGGGAAAAATTATAACCTATTCTTCAAACACAAATCATGGAAGTTTTACGATGAACCAAATAAAAGAGTAAAAAAAAGAAGAGCAATAAAGCGAAGTTAAGAGTAGGAGAAAAAAAAGATCTAGTTTATGATGGTTGTTTATGACTTGTCACCACCAAGTCAAGATAAGAAAATCGATTCGTGTTCCCTTATGATTTCCGAAACTAATTGCTCAAGTGTGATTAATTATTGATTTGGCTAGAAAGTTTAAAAAAAATAATTGTTTGAAATGAGTGATTAATTATTGGACTTTATACTGAAATGGAGATTTTTAAACGGTACTAGAATTACGGAAACCTCGCTGTTTCGTTATTCCAGTACTTTTATTTGGTTCAATTTTATAGTGGTTGTAAAAATAGTAATATCAATTTAGTTTGGGGTCGGTCTCTTTTTTTCTTCCAAAACTACTCAAAACACTTTGTGTAACACTTTCGTTATTGTGCTGTTTCAGTAAGTTTGTTTTTAGTATTTTGTTGTTAATTTTATAACGGTTGTTAACATAGTGATTTTTATTCAATTTTGGGGTTCCGTAACCCTCCAGAGGAGTAGATCGTAACTCGTAACTTCGATGATTCGAAGGTCAATGGAAAACTGTGCATTGCAGTGTAGTGTTACGAGCTTCAAGGAAAATTGGGTTACGATCGGTTATGCATGCAATCATCAAGAAGCTCCGAAATGACGATTTACGACAAAATTGTTCTGTTGTGGTGTAGGCTTATTTCCACGGGTGGAAAATCAATAAGGTCAAAGGTGCAATCGATGCTTAAATAGTCAATCAAGAAACTCTTAAACATCAGAATGATGTTACGGGCCTCTGGAATCTATCATAAGACGCTCTTTCAGATGATTGTTCTTTTTCATTCAATAAAGCCCATTTTACACGTTAAACTTTTTCAATCAAATTCCATCGATTTCAACTGTTTTTCTGAAGTCATAGGATACATCCGGGCGCTTTTGTTGTGTTTCATTGTTTTACCAAAAGCACAAAAACGCTTCTGGACGTTTGTATGACGTCAAAAAAACAGTTGGAATTGGATTGATCGTTTGATGTATAAAAATTGATTGTAGGAAAAACGTAAAAAAAAAAGACGTCAAAAACATACAAGAAATAAAGTCAAAACATAGAAGTCAATACAGTAAAAGGAACAAAGTTCAAAATTATGTTTTTTGACTGATTTGCGAATCTGATTGACTCAGTCAATCAGAAATAGGTTAACTAGTACAGTATTGTTAACCTATCCAATTGGTAGCCAATCAGAAATAGGTTGATTCGTATTGTATCTGATTGGGTGGTGAAAAACGGTTTTTGGTAATATTGTTGTAAATATTGGTTTATGCAATATTACAATTTATGAATTTTAGTCAAGTTGTTATCAAACGCAATTTTTTTTTGCTTGTGTTATTATGTGATATAGGCTAAGTGTCTACTAAGCCTTGGAGGTGTAACAAAATTTCATTAAATCTCTTTTTTTTTTTGGTTAATTCGGATTTTATGTTCAGTATAGGACACACTGTATAGACTTAATGAGCATCATGATAAGAAAAAAACAATAACGTATACAGGTAGTAAAAAAAATGTTAACAGGTAAAATGATCAGACGGGTTGACATGTCGGCTTGTTTCTGGAAGCCATAAAAGCCGAGAAGCAATTAGTCTTATCTGCTTCTGACGGTTCCACTTTACGAGTATTATATGGATCCAATAATTGACTCGGACAAGCCTAATGATTAGTTGATGAAACATTCTTCACTGGGTTCAACAACAACAAAAAATTAACTCTTATTGTAAAAATACATTTGCCATATTAAACGGCTGTCCATAAAAGGCTTTGGCTTAATATCTTAAATGATCGCTGAAATTACATATATATAAAAGGAGGTGAGAGTACTCAAAAGTAATCCATCATATACAGGTTATTTTTTAAAGTCATTTTATATTAATAGCAGCAGCGCTAAGTCATTTTCAGATGTGTTCGTGATGTTGGATCTTTTTTTTATTAGTATTATTATTATTATTTGGCGGCACGAGGCCAAACTGTAATATAAAGTCTGCTGATTTGCCCCAGGGATGGAAAAGTTGGGCCAAAATGTTTGTGCTGGAGAATATTTTGCCTTTGTCACGATGCAGTCCGCCCATGGCTCACGCCACACGTGCCCCACGTGCTGCCTGGCGCGAGCTGCACTACATTAGTGCTGTTTCAGCTGTACAGTTGTATGTAACAGGTTCCAATATACATATACAGCACGTGTCACATGGATGTATGTAGTGCATGATGATGTTACACGTGCACAAAGTGCACGACGCGCGCTGTGGGAAAACATCACGCTTTTTTATTTTTCGAATGAGAGAGAGAGAGAGCTTCAAGGTTGACAGATGATGATGAGAAGAAGGATTCTATACTATAAGTTTATAAAACTAGCTTGTTCGGGGGTGGGGGTGAGGGTGGCTCTGCCACCCCTCGTAAGCTACATCACTATGTAATGTCGTATTTTCCTGGGTTTGACCTTAAAACGTGGGGAAGAAATGATGAAACCCAAACGACAATAGGGACATCTTTTCCTGATTGTGACTCCTCACTCGTGTCCTACTTAAAACAATAATTAGGTACATCAACTAATTAAACCATCAGTGACATATGGATATCGATCCAGCATGTCGACGTTAGCCACAATAGTGCTTTTGTTTGAAAAAATCGAACGATAACAGTTATGGAACAGTTGTTCAATGTAGTTAAGGTAATTAAACGCTGTACACGTACAGTGACTAAAAAGATTTTTTGAAAATGTCTAAAGTGAGAAAGAACTACGAACGAATACTGCATTTTACTCAATTTTAGATTGATATTTGTGAGTGTATGGTGTACTACCTTGGAGCTAAGACATATGACATGCCTGACATATGACATGTTTAAGACTATGGCTACAAGTCTACTACCTGTTGATTTTGAACAAATCGTATCATTAATAATCAGATAATAATATGCTATGTAGTATTTTTTGTGTAAATCGGTTAAAACTTGTCAAACTGAATTCTTCTAGTATAATAAAAAATATAATGAAAAGTGACTCAGTAGTTCTCGACTTGAAATTGAATACTTCCAAATGACATGGGCGTTAACGAGGAAGATAAAAAAAAATTCAATTGCTTACATTTTCCTTTTTTTTCATTTTATAACTTTCATAAGTATTAAATTTTGTGTACATGGTTTTTTTTTCGTTTTTTTTTGTTTGTTTCGTAATTTGAGTCGGAAAAAAGTGTCAACAAAAAATTGCTGTTGGAGTGGGTTTTTCGTCTTTTTTGTTGAAGAATTCAACAAAAGTTGTTGCAAGTTCTTCGAAACTATTCAAACCTATTCTTTCGATGTTGGACAGTTTCTGAAATGAATCGTTTTTTGGGGTGGGTATTGTTTTTTTTACAAAGATAACACACGACTTCTTAAATGTACATAACATTTGACTTGAATCGTGGAACGAATCGAAAGCGTGTCTTTGCACTTATACAGGGTGTCTCATAAGTCAGGTGTCGGAAGTCGAGACATTACGAAATATATTCCAAGTCAGCAGTCCCATTAAATACATCAAACGTAAAACTGCAACTACTGTACAATATTTTTCTAAAATGTACAGTATTATTTTTTTGCTAAAGTTCGTTAAATATAATTTAATTTTCCGCGTTTAATACTCATTTCAGAATATTATTTGCGAGTTAGAATTTTTGTGTTACAGATTCGTCACAATATGACGCACTGTACACATTCATCAAATCAAAGCTTGAATTATATTTCCTGTACCTTATTTTTGGCACGATTGTTTTTATTAATTAGATTTGCATATTGCATTTTGGTACTTGTGGATTTGCATGTTAAGCATGGCGCTAGTAGTTGTTTGTTTTTAACTAGCCTAAACTGGTAAATATATATCCATAGACACCGTAGATAGACAGTTTAGGTTAGTTATAATCAACAACTACTAACTCCACAATCGTGTTTACCATGCAAACTCACAAGTACCAAAATATTTTATTGTGAGATTTAGTTTTACACTAAAATAAATTAATAAGTTGTTTTTTTTATTATCATATCAAGTTTGAGTCTCACTTTACACAACAAAGAACGATGTTACATTCCATAGAATGTTACAACTTATAAGCAATCACAGCGTTTCAAAACAAATTACATAACAAATTTAATTTTTCACATTAATTTTTTTAATTAACGTGGGATTAATGTTTCTACTGGGTGATGAACCAAACAAAATCCTTCAAAATCAAACGTTTTCTTATTTTTTTTTCAAGTTAAGTGTGTAACTTTCAATACAGTTGTTTCAAACGCTATTTTGTTTCATACTTTGAGCTGTCACAAGATGGCGTACCAAAGAGATTCATCAAATCAAAACTTTACATTCCTAATTTTTTCACGTATTTTTTTTTTTTTTTTTTTTGCAGCAATTGGATCAATGGGATATTCAACATCATAAAATCTTTTGTGAGGGTCATAAAATACCCAATTCGGCAGTCATCGCCAAGTAAGTTCCACTTCCCTTTTTACTTTTTATTAACTACCGGTTTTCATCACATAAGTTTTACAAAACAGAATACCCCAGTGTTTTCATGTTGTTATTTTTTTTTCCATTATTGGTTTTTTATTTTTTGTTTTGTTTTAACAACCAATTTCCAACAACAACAATTTCCCATTTTTGTCACGTGGAGTTTGATCGCTTAATAATAATCTCACTTTTTTTTTGGCAAATGGGCAAAAGTATGATATTAGAGCTTTTTCATGATTTTGTTTTCGAATGTTTTTGCGGGGGCGAGTGAGAGAGAGAGAGAACAGGTTTAGTGGCGACGTGGGCGGGATTTCAACTTAGCAACATATGTGTTGTTGTATTACAAACCATAAATTCGTGTGGCGCCAGGAAATGGTTAATCATGCTTTCACGTGGTGGATAGGAATGCATTAACTTTTTGGTTATTTCGTCCTCTTGAAACTCAAGTAGAGCATAGCATCGTCCCAGAATGCATCTTAGGTCTAATATTCAAACGCACTCTATTCTGGTTTTACACAGTGGTTACTTTCTAGAACTTCCGTAGATTTGTACAGATTACAGTGTAAATTATTTGCAGTGCATATGTTACAGTCAAAACCCGAATTCAGTTAGAACTCGATCCCGTTAGTCAAAACCCGATTAACCTAAACCACGAAGGTTAGGTTAGTTGATGCGGCCCAAGGCTGTCAAACGCTTTTATTGCAGGTTTTTAAATCGACCAGTTATCAAGTTAGCAACAAATCAACTAGTTTTGACTAGTCAGAACTGGGTGTTTACTGAGTTCGGGTTGTGACTAACATATATTTGAAAAAAAACAATTTAAAAACTAGGGATTGTCCTTTGAATTCATGTAAAAAAAAGGAATTGAAGGGCTCCGGGCAATATAATGATAAGTCACATTTGTTCAATGGCATTGAAAACTGTACAGTACTGTTTCTAGCTTGTTATTTTACCACTTCCTGAATTATCCAGAAAATGACAGAATATACACAATACTCTATGAAGTTTCTCGTCAGAAAAAACGGCTCTCCTGAACAATTTCAGAAATGTGGCTTATCTTTATATTGCCCGGAGCTTTTCAACTGGATATTTCTTTGGATCGTGTTATATCTAAATCGTGTAAAAACGGAACTGGGTGTAATATCGTACTGAGGACGTATACCCTTTTTTTCCGTCTTTGTAATACGTTATTTTGTCAGGTGGTAGTTGGTGTTGCAGATGATTGAGTTAGATAAGTTTTGATTTCTTTTGTTGTTGAGGGAGTCAATGGGTTGTGTGTTATCTCACGCTTTTCTGATAACCATCAACCATCTTGATCATTGATGATGATCTTTCATGTTAATGTTTTATATAAGAAAAGCGAGGGAAAGAAATCATTGGTGTAAAACTTTAGGTCGATTATCTTTCCCAAAACTTGTCTTCTCTTCCAGACTATTTGGTGGTGTTGAGTCACGGACTGTAATTGGTACCTTGTTATGCCGCTGAGTTGTTGATTTCTACCACTTTTTTTTTATTATTTTTTTTTAATGTTTTGCACCCTTCTTTCCTACTATTCTGTCTGGGATAAATAGTCGTTGGGCGTCGTCCTAAAATGTTTGACCCTCTACTTACAAAAAAAAATGTGAATTGGGTGCAAAAGATGCAGCTTGAAAACGTTTACCTCCCTTGCAAAAGTGTGTAATGTTCGAGGTGTACAAAGCAACGAGAATTCTTTAGTTGGATCCAAATTTTCCATCTGAATTTAAATCTGACAAAAAATTCAGTACCGGTATTAATTTACCGCCAAATTTGTAAATTACGTTATTTAATGACATAACTGCTTATTTCATTCGTGTGTGTTTACATTACATTATCGCACTATAACATTAATAACGCGGTATAATTGTTATGTGTACAGCGAGATCATGCACCTTGGTGATGATGCGTACCATAACGTAACTTACCATAACATGCACACGGTTATTTATTATTGAGTGGGTAGTGATTTATGGCGTTATTAGCGAATGTTATATTAGCACTTGTTTTCTAAGACACCCACTAAAAATCTTCGATTTTTGCGACGATTTGGTTTCACGATAGCTGCACGTTAATCATAATATCGAAGTTCTCGTATATTTGCACTATATCGAAACATGATTAATGATAATCGACATAGGGCCTACTCATGTGCAGTATATCAAAATTTTCGTAATAAGTATAAATTTTAGCGTGGAGGTCAGCATTTGCACCACACATGGCATACACATTTAGGAGGGAATTCGTTAGTTGCAGTAGCCATTCAGTCACTTGTGTGTAACTTTTTTTGTGACAGCACCGCATAGAACCGCATAATAGTGAAAATTTCTTGCTCTTAAGCCGAATTTCCATGTGAGCGTCATTGCGGCACGTCGAGTGCGAACGGTCGATGTTTTGCAGTTGATGCATTCTGCGATGGAACTGCGAAATGTTGAAAAATCTATTTCTTGTATTTGTGCTTATCACTTTAATGACATAATTGCTTTATGTTTATTGCAGTCCACTGGAACTATACAAAAAAGAATTAATACAAACTTAACAAATGTGCTAATCATTCCAGCAAGAATAAATCGCTTCAATGAGTTATAAAATTGATTAAAGACATCATTCTGAACGTTGTTACATATAGCATGTTCACGAATTTTAAGTAGAAGTAAGTTCCAATTACAGTAGCAAAAGAATTTATAGGATAACGGTCAGTTACAGATCTTTTTTGCGGAGTCGGATAAACAAACTTGTAAGAGTTGGTCTGACGTGGTTGTGAAACGTTATTAAACCGTTGGATATTAAAATGTAACGAATGCTGTGCATTACTGAGAAATCTCTTAAACGTTAGTTCCTATACCCAAATAGGGCCCCGTGGTGGCCTGGTGGTCAGAGCGTTCACCTCTGGCGGCAGTGGCTCGGGTTTTCATCTCCCACTCGTACCATGTGGATTCAGTTCGGGGTCTGACACCACGGGGGCAGGTTTTCTCGGGGTTTTCTCGTTTTCTCGTGCATCATAAAACCATGTTCCAGGTTTATCATCCTCATCTCATCATTTCTGCATTTCTAATTTCAATAACGTCTGAGGGCCAAATGACATAGCTGTAAAGCCAGTCGGTGCCCTCGTTAAACTCCAAGTATTCACCTACCTACCATATGCCCATATAACAATACCCACAATTTCAATTTGTGGTTTTCGGCTTACACTCAAAAGTGTTCATACTATACACGTATACCGTCGTGTATTCCAAAAAAAAACTCTGCAGATGTTGCTTTTTGCTCGGCAAGGTAAGTGGAGTTCGTTGGTGTTTTTAAACGCCCCTTCATCGTCTCGTGAAGTGTGTATATATACCAGACACACCAGTGACTGGTATATACTGTATATAGGCTTATATATGTACTATACTACCGTCTACTCATTTTACATATATTGTACATATATTGTAGAGTTTTATATACTTGTATAATACAAAATACATATCCACATTATATATTATATACAGTGGGTATATTACTTATTATATGTGGTTATACTACTTATAAACACATATAGGCTTACATATGTATAATTGTAAGTATATGCACCTCTCAATTTTTGTCCGTGACCTACGCCCCCAACCCGACGGGTCCGCGTCGACGTTATTTCGCCCCACCCAACACACCAAGTCCCGCCGCCGCCAACCGGGGTCTCGTAACGGCGCCACTTGCACTCGGCCTCAAGCTCTGTTTGTCTGGTCGTCTGTCGGCGAACATTTTCCCACTGGTCCATCAAAAAGCCGCCAAAAAGTTTTTCGAGTCGTTCGTCGTTTGAAGAGTTGATTTGTAGCTGCAGCACTTCATCACTCCCAACGCGCAAGATACAACAACAACAACAACAACAAGGGGTAGTAGTGGTACTGGTAGTGCTAATGTAGTGGTGTTGAAGTCTTGCAGCTCCAAAGACGACGAGTGTTATGGGAACTGGGTTTTTAACCACAAAGTTTGTGAAGGATCAGATTACGTTTTATTTACCTGAAAACTAAGAAGTGAACTTGTTTGTTCCGACCAAGGTGTTGTTTTTATCACCCTGGCATTTCGGTAAATGGACTTCCGTAAGTGCACTTGTGTAAATGTAATTACTGTCTATTTGTTGTTTCGAAGTTATTGACATTTGTTGTGGTATTGGAACGTGTGTTAATTAAGAAGAACGACTTGTAAGAAGACTGGAGTTCTTATTGGGTAAATTTTCTTCAAGGAATTGCGATACTAATCTGATTAGTGATTTAATCAGTAACTAGCGACTGGAAGTTAGGTAGTTTCCAATTACCTCAATGTGAAAGTTACCAGTCACGTGATATATTACTCGCGTATTCTTGTGTTCGTTGAAGTTAAAGATGTTCACTTTTCTGCTTCATACTATTGGAACTAAATGAATGTATGTATAGTAGGGTGGTCCTTATAATGTGGAAAAAAGCACAAGTTATATATTGAGTTGGGACACCAGCTTTTCCAATATTTAAAACTATTTGTACTATTGCTAAAATTTGATGAATTTTACAAGAAATTTAGAGGTCGCTACCAGAGTTGGAACTTTGGTTTGACACATAGAAAGAGGGAAAACAAAAGTGTGATTTTGAATAGGGGCACCAGCCTATCTTATTCTGTTCCAATATTTGAAAAAAAAGTAATATTCTTAAAATTTGGCTCATTTTAGATGACATTTAGAGGTTGCTTTCATAGTAGTGGTTTGAAACATAGGTAGCATTAACACGCGATTTTTCAGATCTTCTTTGCGACTTCTAAATATTGTTGAAAAATAACTTAATTTCATTAAAATTATTTTTTTTTATAATGGAACAAATTCAGAACGTGTTTCATCCATTGGCTCCGTGGTGGCCTGGTGGTCAGAGCGTTCACCTCTGGCGGCAGTGGCCCGGGTTTGCCTCCCACTCGTGCCATGTGGATTCATTTCGGGATCTGACACCACGGGGAAAGGTTTCTTCGGGGTTCTCCCATTTCCTCCTGCATCATAAAACCCTATTCCATGTTTACCATCATTTCTGTATTTCTATGTTCAATAAAGTCTGAGGCCCAAATTACATAGCTGTAAAGCCAGTCGGTGCCGTCGTTAAATGACAAGTACCTACCTGTTCCATCCATTTTTTTCAAAACTTAAAGAAAAGGACCACCATAATATTTAGTATACAGTAGCTATACAGATATAGAATCTAATTTCGATAAAAAGAAAATTTCTAACTCGCATTGGTATAATTAAAAGTAACTGAAAAAGTTATTGAAGTTTGAATTCATAAAATTCTTATCACAGGTTAGTTAGTTGTCGTGTTGGTATAGCATGACAAACAATATACCGGTACTGTACACGTATACAATATAGAGTATAGTAATTGGACACATGTAAAGTAAAAAATATTTCCACCTAGCTCAACAGAATGTTTTTGTTTATGTATTTTATTGATTACAAAAATTGGGTCATAGGATGAATTTTTAGTTTCGCTTCCATTTATAGGGAACAACTTTTAAGCAGACTCGGTAAAAAAAATCAATTTAAAACCACCTCTCTTAGAAAAAACTTAAGGACCAATTTATACCGTTATATAGGAATGTCAAAGTGCTTTAGGGGGATGGGAGGCTGAGAAGATCAAAGGGGGCAGGACACTAGTAGTGTGTTTTCGTCATTTCCCATTGTTCCGTTCTTCCACTCATTTTTTACTCACCTAATCGATTTAAGTGTAGAAACCCTTTCGGCTTCCTTTGAAAAGTAGTGTTGGCCCACCCTGACAGTTGTTTGTGGATGTCGATGAAAAGGGCAAATTGGGGCCAAACAGAAAGGAAAGAAAAAACAAAACGCGCCCCTCGTTTTTATGGACCTGGAAGTGAGACTTTAGCTGGCAAAACGCATTTACTACTTGGTCTACTAGCAGTAGTAGTAGTAATGCTAGGTGATGGGACTTTTAATGATGTCGACCTCTCTGGGAAACAAGTGTTTGCGCTGCCATAATGAGCTTCATTACCACCGAGACGATGACGTCATCGACCACCCCGTTTTATCACCCTCTTTGATGTCAATCCCGTGTAATTGGTGTGGAGTTCAATGACAGCCAAAACAAGCTTCTGCCAATACTTGACACACCAAGAAATAGGAATGGCTATGAAAAAATCGTTTAAGACCCACTAGGCCAACATCGATTAAGCGCTCGGAGTTCTCAAGTTTTCCTGAAACACCACAAACATGAAAATATAGATTCACCACGAGCCTTTTTCGAGACAAGACGAAAGAAAAATTTATTCGTTCAGTATAGTAGTATTGTCATGGTTCAACTCAATGTGAAAGTGTTTTAGAAGGGGTGGCGAAGCTATGGCACGCGTACCCAATATAAAGCACGTTACACGTTATATCGGGCACGCGTGCCATGGGTTCGCCAGTCCTGATCTAAAGTTCTACAGTAGTTGTCGTTGCACCAACTGGACTGTCATAGATTATAAATATTGTCATCGTTGTTTTTATTAACTTTTGGCTTGTTTTAACTAACTTGTTGCAAGTTTGACTTTATTTTTAAATTTATTTAACTAAAGTTGATGAACAGGATGTTTCTTTGTACTATAATTTATAGTCTATATAATACTTAATTAATGTAAATGAAAAAACTAATAAGTTGAGAAAGTCATGAAAATCGGTGCTCCTTGCTTGTAATATGTCATCTGTCATGAAAAGCAACACATCAAACAAATCTTCTACTACAAGTACATGACTCATCGAAATGCATTTAGTGAGAATTATTATACGCTTTATATTAACTTGCCTCACTAGTGAAGTTAATATGAAGCGTTGTGAGTGAGCTGGGAATTGAACGTAAACTGACATCTACAGACATTTATGATAATACAGTTTACTGTATTACCATACACACAGTAACTGTGTTACTGTACTGTATTAGTCCAATGGACCAAAAATCGGCTAAAGTGAGAACTGCATAAATCGAACACCGCATAAGTCCAATGTGATAAAAGGCACACAAATCGAATCAAAAATTGCAGAAACCGAAAATGAAATTTTTCATAAAAACTGCTGAGCAATATGAAAAGTTTTCAATTTTTGAGAAGGAAATTGTTAAACGTAACTGTACTCATTCAACCACTCATACTTGCCGCGTGCTCATTTTGACCAATCATGTTTGCATAATAAGATATTGTAGTGAAGTTTGTGAAAAAAAGCATGAGTGGTTTTAAAATAGAAAATTAAATCGGTCAATTGCTCAGCCAATCACATCGTGTTTTCGCTCATCTTGATACCAATCATGTTGAATATTTACAAAGTTTAAACCGTACAAAGTCGATGTAACATTTTTTTCATTTTTTTTTCAACGATCTTGGAACATTTTATTTTTCATTTACTAAAAAAGTAGTTAAATATAACAGCATCTCTGCATCACGCTGAATATGTTTGTGCAATTCTTATCCAGAGTTGACAAAAGTTACGGTAGTTCGAAACCAGTTAATATGGCACTTCGGAAAATCACGAAAAGTGTAAGTTTGTTAGTTTTGTGAATTTTGGAAAACCGTTGGTTTATCAATTAATCGATGGTTTATCGCTTAACCAATCACATTCATCATTCGTTCATCGACCAATCATGTTAAATGTCTACAAAGCGCGAACATTTGAACACAAAGCCAGTGCAATATTATGAAATTTACCTCATTTTGGATGATCTAACTTTTGAGCAACTTTTGAGGCAAATCAGTACTGCTCAGAGTTCGGTTGTTGGAACTTACTTAGGGAAGTTAGTTCTGCTAACTTGGGGAAGTTAGTCGGGTTATTGAGAACTCACTGGAAGCTTTTTTTTCGTTTCAAAAGTTTGAAGAGTGGTTTGTAACAATTAACGGCAGGTTATATTTAACTTTTGTATCAATACAAGTTTTAAATCCTTTATTGAAACACTTGAGAAGTTTTGAGGAGGTTTGTTGAGAAGTTTTTCACTCGTATGGCCCAAAGAGCAATGTGGTGAACACATGTCTGTTGGTCTTCAATCAAAAGATTCGAAAGTATCATCCGAATGCAATGCCAAGAATGGACGAAAACGAGAGATAAAGAAAAACTGCGACATTTTCTGAAGTAATCTAGTTGGCATTCGGGCCTAATCTTGTTTCATCTCCTTTTTTTTTTCTATTTGTTTTTATTTTTATTTAATTTTTTATAAATTTTTTAGCATTCCTGAATCCCCGTATCATTTATCAATAGATGATCTAATCGCATCATGTTTGTGGTTCCAAGCTGTCTTACGAACTAGAAGACGAAAAAAAAATTAATTTTTTATATAAATAAAAATATAAAAAAATATAATTTTTTTTTTGTTGGTGGGATGAAGAAACCATTAGGCAAAAATGATGATGGTCCAAGCAAATCAGAGGGATTGGTTCACAATGCCTTTTACAAGTCCATAAATGCAACATCATTAATCACAGGTTTTTGTACTCACATTGTGCACAGCTTGGCAGTGGGCGTCGTCATCGAGCAATTAGGAATAAGAAATGCCACAATGTATTTATATATATTTATATAAAAAAAAGCGTAAAACATTTGAAAAATGTAAATCTTAATAAATGATGATATCGAACAAGGAGGATATGTAGTAGGTAGTGATACAGATGAGATTACATGGGAGGGGGGTGGAAAATGTGATGTCGTGTGGAGGTGTTTTTGGTGGTGTGATGCTAGTCACGTATGGAATGGCTCCATCGTAAAAAAGGAACCTTCATTGTGGATTGATCTCATGTGTCATTTTGGCTGAGAAAGCACATTATATAAGTTAATAAGGCGTTTTTTTGTGTTGTAAAGAGAGTAAACCTTAAAACCTGTGATTAGTTGGGTTTATTTATTGTCCTGGTAATAATAATTTTAATAATGACAACCACCGTTGAAACTGTAAAGTTGTGCTTTGCCGAGAAATTGTTTATGGTTTGAGATCATAAGTCACCATTCACAGTTTGGTAATGTGTGTGAAGTTATTGTCTGGAAAGTATATAGGCAAATCGCACGAGTTGTAACGTTTTCAGAATTGGAAGCTATATGCTTCGCGAGTTTGTGTACGTTAACTTAAATTTTTTTTTTGTTGACATTTTTCATGATATTAAAAACTGAAAACAATGTCACATTTATAAATACTACACTTGTAATTACAAATTTAATGTTCAGCAAATCAAAGATAAATAATTGTTCTGCCTTGTACGAATGTTTTTAACAAAAAATGACAAATAGGAAAATGAACTTTCCTACTTCAACTGAAATGGTAAAAATAGGAATTTATAAAAATAAGGGATATTTTACCTTGTCAGATGAGGTAGGAAAGTTTATTTTCTGTTGATCATTTTTTTTGTCATTAATAATAAGAATGATCTAGTTCTATGATGGTAATTGATGCTTTAGCCCCGCCTATCGTGCAGAATTCTCAAGACGTCACTGTCACTACACATTTTTTGTGTCATGGTGCTATTTAGATGGAGTTGGTTGGTGGGAATATTGTAATAATAATAATAGTCTTTTCGTGCTATAGCACACTATAGCACATATATGCACGTGTGCATATATGCACACGTGCTATAGCAACTACTTGTGATTACAAGGGTAAAGGATCGTAGATTTGTTGACAAGTGTTGTTGCACGTTTCTGTATTCTAAAGAGTAAACTCGAATCAAGTTTTGTTTATCTGTAATCTAGTAATAGTTGTAATGTTGGTTTAAGATCATAAGTCATTGTTTACAGTTGCATAATATGTATTAAGTTACTGTGTAAAAATTAAATATGCAGATCGCGCGAGTTGCAACGTCTTTTACATAGGAACGTTACGCGCTGCGCAAAATTTGTGCAATTAAAGCCAATTTTTTTCGAAACTTTTTTTATGGTTTTATAAAAAATTAAAAATTACGCATTATCGCAATGTAAAAGTATTAAAAAAAATCACAATTAACTAACTAGAAATTATCGCCCGTGGTTGATATGGTAATCACGGGGTGTCTAGATTACTTACAACTTATGCAGTTCATTGTTGTGATTTGAATTTGCCTTAAGTTATGCACTTGGTTGTTGTAAATCAAATTAAATCTGCCTTAATTTTTGCATTTCATCGTCTATTACCATTACTAACATGTAGTATGTGAATAACGCTGACGCAACTTAATAAACTTAGATGTTCATTAATACTAATAATGTCATGTTTAACTCAACACGCGTGAAACGTTATTTCAGACAATATACAGGAATAATCATATAAAGAGAAATTCTAAATTCGACCCAAACAAAAACATAAGACCTCGCATTTTAGTTATTTTTTCCTTTAGTACACTTGGGACAAATCTTTTTACACATTTTTTGTGTGGTCCAAAAGTTACGGCTTTGACTCTTTTGTTGGCGAGGGCACTTTGCAACAGTTATTATGACTTTTCCACCACGACATGGCATTTATATAACAGCGCACTAGGCTAGCAAAAACCAATTAACCTTTTACTACATACGCACATTGTCGTTGTCTTCTTCCTCCCACGCATTTTTATTCTTTTAACTCCTTTTGAGGAGTGGTTCCAAAAGTTATGAATGGCTATAAAAACGAAACTTCCCGACGGTGGATAATGAGAATTCCATTGTAGAAAATAAGTTATCCCGAGTTTTATTGTGTTTTATACAGTGTTCCACTTACTTAGTACTTTTCCTTATACCATAGATTAGGTTTTTGACTCGTCGGTGTTTTTCAATTTCGTATAAAATGGACAATATTACCGGACAGTATTAAAACTGACAGTGTTTCATATATGCAGTGCTCGTTTTATACTTTTTATATTAGCTTCACTTGTGAGTTTGTGAGTGAGCGAACTGAGAATTGAACGTATACTGCCATCTATAGTCGTTTATGAGAATATTCTGTATAGTCCAATGTACCAAAAACGCACAAAACGAGAACCACATAATTCCTTCGCATAAATAAAAAAAGTTCACATTTAA